>KZ452350.1:0-11540 GCA_002786265.1 Apostasia shenzhenica | reverse complement strand
AAATGTTTACAAATGTACCTTTATATACTGCGAAACTGTGTGATAACTGCTTTAGATAAATGAAAAATATAAGGCCAAGTGGCAGCAAGAAATCCGAACACCCCATATCTAAACGTCATACAAATCATTCAGCTATGAAGAATTGGATATGAAAAAAAGAAATAATTGAAATAGTTGTGCACCAAGCATTATACGAGTACAAAAAAAATGCAAATACATCATCAAATATTTCCAAATAAGAAAACAAATAGTGAAGAGAATTGATACCGACAATAGTAGTGTTTAGAATTAATCCCGTCTAACCGGTAATGAGCACAGCAGAAATAGAATCAATGGAAACAATACCGACAAGTAAAATAACAAATAGGACACTGAATTTATGTGGTTTTCTTAGCCTAGAATTTTTTCGAGTCTTACGTCCACGGGAGAGAAAAAAGAAAATTCACTATCGTAGATCCATTTGTTATTCCTACCAAACTATAAACAAGCATTACCTGAACTTTTAAAATATCTTAAGATCCATTTCACTGCTTGCCAATGTAATTTTTTCTAATCAAACTATATATCTGCTTATAACACTAACAAGCTTGTGCAATATTTGGATGAGTGCAAATCATAAATTTTTATAAGGGTAAATAGCATCTGGGTCCCTCTAATTTGGTCGTTATGTGCAAATAGGTTCCTTTGATATTTAAATGTAGCAAACTGGTCCTCTAGTTTGATGAATAATGCATATAGGTCCTTGGCGTAACGAGACGTTTAGAAATTATTTTTCTCTCATCCTCCTTCTCTCCTATCTTCCCAGACAAGAAGGACCACTTCTCTTTCCTCTCTGCCGGTTCGGGAAACCGCCGCGTGTCGCCCGCTGCCGCTCCGTCGCCCTCCTACGCCTCCACCCCGTCGCCTCCCGGCAGCCCGGCCAGCACCGGCCACCGGAAAGCGTCGACGCCGCCCGCGCGCCCGCCTGAGAGCCGCCACCGCGCGGCGCCTCGCCCCCCCCCACCCCCCGTGCAGCCTGCATGTAACTTAACTGCATTAACATTTTGAAGTGCAAAATCATAATTTTTATAAAACTACTCACTGCATTAACATATGATACAGTGATGACAATCATTTAGATGTGTAACCTCTGAATATAATAAAAAAAATGATACAACTATTCTGAATATTTAACTTTGTAATTGCCTATGAATCATATGCTTATGGATTGGCCTCTGAATCAAAGAATTTCCAATATTAACCATTTACTTCAACCAATTTATACTAGATCTACAAATATCTAACGATAAAAGCATTAATACTTGAAAGTTTTAATATGACATATCAAAATAGACCAAGGTATTAAAAAGATTAAACCTTTATAGCGTGACTAATAAGAAGATTACTTTAAACCATATTAAAAGATGTTCAAGTAAGCACACATAATCTTCATCTTGCAAAACAAATCATTCTGGCTTGCAGCATAGAATCTTTCTTCAAATCACTATGCAAGAAAATAGTTATTTCATAGTTGCTCTAATTCGAAATCGAAACCTTGCCTTTAGAAATAATAAATACATGAATAGAGGTCAATTTTAACAACCAGGAGAAAATATCTTATGAAAAGGTTCACACTTTTCACACTTGAAGCAATAGCCCTATCTAGTAACCTGAATGCTAGCATCCTACGCCTGAGATCTCCTGTGTTTTTTTTTGAAGACCCTACTTACAATAATAACTTTCTTACGCTGAAAATACTTTATAAATCTTTCATTGTTTGAAAAATTTTTGGAAGATAATTTTATTTCTTCTTTGCATTGCATAATATTACGCTTCCAGCATGCTCACTAGATACTGTTCGAAAATATTAGGTTATATTCTGCTATTAACTGTATCTATTTCAAGTCGTAGAAGAGTCATAAGCTGACAAATTTCTATACCTCATTGAGGTGATCATATCTTGCTTTCTAGCTAGTAGCAATAGTGTGGGCTATGGCTTTTGCTTCTTGCTCTTCTTCAAAGGTCTCTCACCCTCGAATTAGACTTTCTGCAGCTGCTATTCAATTTATTCTTAGTAGTTGTAAACCTCCAACTCTACATGTGCTTCAGAGAAAACTTTTCAATTTACTTGATTTGAATGCTTAACTTGATGGTTTATAGTCATCGCAAAGGTTCATCAAATGGTCACATCCTCGTTTCGGAAATTATTAATATCAGATATTGCACAGTTGTATACACTGCTTTTGCTGATATAAATATTCTTTTGACTATGCTTAGTTATTGTGCCTCTTTTTTAAGACAAAATAATTTTTTTGTATAATAATTAAAAATTAAAATTTTTAATATTTTTTTCTTTTGATTTCCTTCTACTATGAAATTTGAAATAGTTCCTTATTGCTGAGTACAGAATGGAGAAAGTTATTGAATGATTAAGGAATGTGTTATAAGCATAAATAACGAAGATTTGGTAAAAATTTTTTCTCTAGTTTTATGGAATAGAATTTTTTTTATTTAAAGATGAGCTCCTTCTCTGTGAGATCATTACATCCTATACTTTCAATCACCTCAATTTTTGAGGTAAGGCCTTAAAAATTCACAGAAACATAATAGAAGTGTTTCTGAACTCAATCTAAAATGTTAATGAAAAATTTTGAATATAATTTTTTTTTAGCTGAGGGGTTCCACATCAATTAAAGCTGGTGGTTCCAAGATGGGACAATTTTGAAAGTATTAAGATTTTTTTTTTTGAATTCGGCCGTAGCGCCTATATTACTATAACAGTAAAAAAGATACCATCAGGTACAAAAAGTTAGTCCCCGTCAAGAATTCGAACAAAATCGAGTGGGAGGGACATGCCCCTACGCACTCTAAATCATCTAACCAAGAAAAGGAAGCTACAAAATCTGCCCGCTCTTTAAGCAGCTCTGTATACATGAGATATCTTGTAACGCCTTAAAGGCGCAAAAAAAATTTGGCGATCTGGGCCATGGTCTTGTCGGAGGGTGTCCTGCTGGCTGTCGGCGGTGAGGTTCCGCATAGTGATGGTTAAAAGAGTCGCCCCTCTATCCAAATCCCGTCCCGCAGTATCCGCCCACTCCTGGGGCGGCTGTCATCGCAATAAGGCTCGCCCGTCCGCTTCTGCTGTAGGAGTGCTATGATGTAGAGCTTGTTAGCAGTCGCTTAGTAGGAGGTTTGCCCACAGTGGTCGCCGCACCAACCCCCCCCCCCCCCCGCGCCTGCCGCAACTGGTTCTGTTAACGGAGCCCGTCAAAGTTCACCTTAATCCATCGGGGGGGTGGGGGATCCCAGTGGGATGCCGAGGGGTTTACCACAGCCTAGCAAAGGGCTGTGGATGCCCAGTTCCCCACGTTGGATGAAGGTTGTTCCTTGGCTTCAATTACATGAACAAGTGCAGCGATTTACTCGAGCCAACGGAAAGGTTTGTTGTGGATGCGGGCGTTGCGGGCTCTCCATGAGTGGTACAAGCAAGCCACGTCTCTGATTGCCTGAAGGGTCACCTGGATTTTTCTGGATCGTAACTGCAGGTTTTGCGAGGAAAAGGTTTAGCAGTTGAGGCAATTGAGAGCATGTGGTGGCTGATGTCCGTCAGCCGGAAGCAAGCGGAGGGGTTGCAATCTGCTGCTGGTCCAAACAGCAGAGTTGACAATCTGCTGCTGGGTCCTAACACAGAGCTACATTCTACCTGCTTGCAACAGCAGCTGAAGTACTGCTCAGCAACAGCAGAATCGCTGGCTGTTTGCTGCTGCAGGTTCTGCTGCTGCTGCTGTTGCGGCACAGCAGGTGGAGCTGCTGCTTAGCTGTATGCTGCAGCAACATGATTAGGTGCGCAGGTTTGGCTGCTGGCTGTCGCAGCCTGCGGGGCTGTCGCTCCGACAAGAGTCGGCTGCTGGGTGTCGTTTCTGGCAGTCCCGAATTTTGTAGCTTGAATCGCATCGTCGCAGCAACCTGGCAGAGAAAGGTTAGCCGTAAAAAGGATCCCTGCTGTGTCCATAAGCAAGTCTGGGTGTTTTTGCGATGCGATTTTTCTCCTTCATCATGCCAAGAAGAGAGGGTTCGGAGTGGTGGCGAAGATCATGCACGCTTCCTCCTCTTAGGCTGATTCTGACCGCAAGTCTTGCAAGGCAGGGGGAATTGTCATGTGCACGGTGCAGAAACCTGCATCGGATTCGGGGAGAGCAAGGCTGAACTTTTTCTTCGCTTTCAACAGTCGGCAGAGGTGTAGTGGGAGCCTTTCTTTCTTGCACTTCTTACTGACCAAAGCAGGGTTGTTGGGGGGACAGGGGCCTAGCCCTGCAGGTACACCAAGTGGGCCTCTTCTGGCAGCACAGTGTCAACTCCTGTTGTTGTTCAGTTCTGTTGGCGTTGTAAGGCATCAAAAGAATGGCGCAAGTGAAGCTACATTCACAAACAAAGTGTTTGTAGATCCTCCTCCAGCAGAGCAACCCACGGGCAATCCTATCAAATTTCTCGCAGGTGCCTTCGCTTGAGCAAAGTGAAAGTGGGGATAGCATGCACAACAAATTCTCCAGAGGAAAATTGACTGTAGCGGGCTGTGCACGCAACTTCCAACCCAGCCTATGTGGGAGTTCTTACGCAGAAAGAGATTCTCTATATTAGTGCTGCGGTGGGGGATTTGGTAGAATCAATGTTAAGCCAAAACTTAGGCTGTCCTCTCATCCTTGTCGAGCCCCTCGTAGCAGCTGCTAATTCTCAAACGCTACTTTCCGAGCCAAGAATTTATGGAGTTCCGACCTTGGTTCCAATTCACTCGTTTCGCATTGAGCAGCTGATGAACGGTCAAGGGAGGCAATTCAAGTAAGTGTTGATAAAGGTAGGCGCACTCTTTTGAAAGGGTTTGGGAGTCAGCCGCATGCGTCCTCCATAACCTTTTGGTGCCCTGTCACCACTGCCAATTTTCCACAAGGAGTTATATGTAAAGCTGTTGTTCCTCCCTGACCAAATAAGTTTCCAAGCCACGAATCGGCCCCTCTTTGGTGGAGAAGATGTCTCTCTATTTCCATACTTTTGCCTGGAAGCTTTGACCCCATAGAGTGTCCGCATTACTCAAAAAGTTGAAGCATGTTTGGCCACGAGAATGGGCGCCACTCTCTAGACGGTGGATTTCCGCAAGCCCCCAGCAGACTTCGCGTTTTGTCACTGCTCCCATGCCACAAGGTGAGCAGCATTTCGAAAGTAAAGGTTGCCAACTACATAAGAAGCGTCGGATTAATTTTCTCATCCTGCCATAACATTGCCAGGCACAAACGTGTGAGAAAGGGAGAATGATTGGAACAGAGGTGAAGCACAAGCTATTTTAAGAGTGACTCTGCCAGCTAAAGATAAGTTATCTGGTGCCCCACGAAGAAATTGCTGTCCTGCACAGAATCAATAATATGCTGAAAAGTCGGCTTTCCTTGCCTTCTGCTTAAATGAGTGGAATGCCCAAGTAACTTGCCCATCAGCTTTGGGTGCGAAACCCACCACTTGTTAGCAAAATCATATGTTGCGTTTCCTGCTACTCTTCATCTCTTACTGAAACAAATAGATTCGATTTAGTCTTGTTGATTTTCCTGTCCAGACAATTGTTATATCCATGCAAAGATGCCCGTTTAGAGCTCTGACGGCTTTGCAGTGGGCGGGGGCAAACATGAGGATGTCTCTGCAAATAGGAGGTGGGTATTAGAGGCCGCATTACTGTTGTTTCTAATCCCAAGCAAATCATCTCTGTTCAGACGTGTTTGGTTGATAAGGAAGGGAAAGCATTCAGAGCAGAAGAATGAAACAAATAAATGGAGACAGTGGGCATCCCTGTCGAAAGCCAACAAGTTGCTTCTATCCAGCTGGATTTCTGGCCATTTATCATCAAGCAAATCTCGGAGCTTCACACATGCTAAAGGCCCATTTGTTCTAAGTGTCGGGGAAAGCCAAAGTGCTGAATGCATTTTTGTAAAAAAATCCCATCTCATTCTGTCGTAGGCCCTGGCTCCATATCCACTTTGACCGGACATGTAGCCAGTGGAGGACTGAGAATGAAGCTAGTCTCTGCAATGATCTCCTGTGCTATCAGGCAGTTGGTTCGGCAATGCTCTGCCTGGAACAAAGGCCCCTTGCTCCGGAGAAATGAAGAGAGACTGAGGACGTCCTTCAACCGGTTGTAAATAAGGGATTTTTAGGCAATCACTTTTTGTAGAATAGTAAGTGGCAAAGGCTTAATGGGGTCTGAACTGGGATGGAAGCGTGCAGCGCCTTGCACTTTGGGAATAAGGACTACTAAAGTATCCTTCCAACGCTTTGGCAATAGCCCCATACGGCTAAAGAAGTGGATTGAACAGCAGTCAGGACATCAGTGCTGGTAACACTCCAGTAGCCCTAAGGAAGGAGCTGTTTTTCTTAATACGCATCAATTTCCTTGGAGCTTTGGTTATTGTTGCTAAAAGGGAGTTGAATAGCAGCTACAATCTCCTCGTTGGTGACTGGTGAACTGATCCTGAGTTGCAATCTTCGTCAGAGATAGTTGCTTCTGGGTGGGGGATGCTCAGCTCTGGCAAAGGTGCTATGAAGACCCGATAATATTCATCAATCTATTTAAATAAATATCCTGCTATAATATTCATCAATCTATTTAAATTAATTTTTAAATGATAATTTTTTCTCAATGTTATTAAAATCAAATTATACATGGTTTAAGTGTTTCTAGCTTTTAATTTTCTTCCTCAAATTATAATTCCTTTTTACTTTTTGAAGAAGTTTATTTTTGAAATATTTCTTTTCATTCTAATATGTTCTTGATATTATTAGCATTTAATTAATTAGTCAATTTTGAATAAGAATTACTTAAAAAGATGGAACTAAAATTAAAAAAATTCAAATTAGTAAAAAAATAAAAAATATGTATAATCATGATAAAAATTATTTAAAAATTTCAACTACAGATTTAAAATTTAAATTAATATAATATAAATAATATAATAGTCAAATTAGTTAGATTTGTCTTAAAAAATTAAAAATATTAAATGTAAAAAAATTAATTTCGCATATTATTTAAATTTAAATATAAATGTGAAATTAGATAATAAAGGTCGAAGTAAATTTTCAAATAACTTAAACATACAGTGGTTGGTTTTTGGCTAAAATTTAAATTTAATGATTTTTTTTTATTATTTATTTTAAGTGTATATTAGACTTATTATCGAGATGTTAATACAGTAAGAAATGACAGAGCAAGAGCTGGAAAAATGCATATTAAATAATTAGAATACAAGGCTAATAATGGTAGAGCTGACGCAAGTTTTAAACAATGATATAAATAGAAATTATTTATTCATAAAAAAAAACATGTTTAATAATAAAATTAAAATTATAAGTCTTACCTTTTTAAGACATATGGCAATCAAATCTAAATTGCGCCGGCCATTCATTTAAATTTGGATTTTGGAAATTTTCTTTAGCATGTTCCTTGAGAGAAATACGCTAATTCTGACGTAAATCTAATCAATAAGATCTATTTTATTTTACAGATTTTAAATAATTTAGTTTACTACTCTAGCTAATAGCAATAAGGGCTGGTTTTGTTTTATATATTAAAATTAAATCTAGTTTAATTTAAATAATTATATCACATCGATTTAAAATTTTAATAATTAAAATTTAATTTTATTTCACATCCTACCCATGTATATCAAAATGATAAACTTATATAACATCTCTCAAATATTTATATAATAATTAACTTTTAATTTCATATATTCTTAATTCTTAATAAAAAAAATATATTCTTTTAAGTTTTATTTTAATGTGATTAAAGTTAAATATTGCAATGCAATCTGGCAAAATGCGTTAAGGTTGAGGTAATTTTTAAGTGTATCAACTTTTGAGCTGAAGTTTGCCGAACTTATGGGTAATATTTTTATGTTTGAAGAAATGAGTTTGATTTGGTAAACTAAAATCAATTTAATTTTAAGTCAATATTCAAACTTGATTTTTACCTTATTTTTTTTATTTAGATATTTGCTTGTATATGTGCTTATGCATAATTTCATTAGTAAAATTTATATATATTATGTTGTTAATTATGATAAATCTCTCCCATATGTATCTACTTATATAATATATAAATGCATTAAAATATCATACTTAGTATATAATATCAAAAGAAGAACTGCTTGCTTATCATTATAGAGATATTAGTCGACATAATCAAAAAATTAAATTTGATAAAAAAAATCCAAGTAAGTTTAGCGCAAAACAAAGAAAAATACGAGTATTTTCGAGTATTTGATATCATGGCTCAACATTTTTGATTGATAAGCCTATTGCGACGGAAATGACGCTCCAAGCTTGTTAAAAAAGAATATTTTGGTCTTATAATAACATTATATATATTTATATTATATATTAAATTTATTTGTCTTATACATATAATTTTTCAGTCAAATTGATGATCGGTATTTTCGAGAGTCTAGCTAGGGCCAACCCGAAATCGGGCTAAAATGAATTTCAAGCCAAATCCCTAGTTCATGACTCGATTCAAAAATTTTTTGTAAAGATTTTGAAGTGGAATTAAAAAACCAAATGGGTTTAAAGTAACTCCAAAAGGGGAGTTTGGAGTTTATGGATTTAATTTTAAACACCGCGCGGCCTATCAATCCCTGGCCTCAACTTATTTAAGGGCCTCACTCCTAAAGGAGAACGGCCTACCATCCTCTCACGTGTCTCTGCCAGAAGAAATCGAAGCGCTCGAATTCGATGGCCGCCAGCCATGTCCTCCCGGTCCTCCCCTCGCACCGCCCGTGGGGCGGCGTTAATGACGTCCGCGCAGCCGATCACAGCACTGGTTTCCTCCTCTCTATTTACCGAGTTGCTAGAACGATGCACTTTTCTCTTGCCATTTGTTTGCTGCGTTTGCATGAATATAACTCCTCGCGTACTATAATTTCAGAGCCGCAAATCGTGAAATATCGTGGGCGAATTGGGGCGTCTTCCCGGAAGGGTGCTGGATGGAGGGCGGTGCCTCACACACGTCCGCTGTTTTACCGTGGTTTTCGCCTCGTTCTACTCTGGCAAAACGGGGCACCCGGCCCGCAAACAGGTCCGTGGGCCCCTCGGCGGCAATTTTCGTATGTCTTCTCCGCTTTGGCTTGATGCAACTGCTATGCACTCATTTAATTAGTGCCTATTTCCCTTTTTTGAATAGTCATTAGTATGTTTTGTTGTGTCGTATTTGTATTCTTTTGCCGAGATAATGCAGGAGGCAACCAAGTTAGGTAAAAAGGCTAGAGAGCTGAAGAAAGCAGCTGAGTCTCTTCATCAGGAAGACAGGAGTGGGTCTAAGGGTAGAAAATGGCGCAAGTATGTGAAGGCTGTTGAAAAGGTAATATCATACTTTTTTTTGCTTGCAACCATCTATATTATTGCTCTGTGCTTCTTTATTTTCCTTAAAATTTGTCATCTGTTGGGGTAATTTCTCACAAATGTTCACGGAAGGCCTTCACTTTTGACTTAATGATCATATTTATGTTAACCATATGAAGATATAAGCACGTCCTGAATGGTTATTTCATATTATTTTTCTTCCTGGGCCCCTTTCTGCATCTAAGCTCTCAGCACCAGCTATTTTATGTTAATGGGCATACACTCGGACTGCATGGTTGGATGAGGTATTGACAGAACGTAGGGGCTTTGGATCAAGTGCTGGTGCACCTAATATCAAGGCAGCTATCTTGGAATGGTTCCCATGAAATTTAATTGTGCCTTTGGAACATTTATATGATTTTTTCATCAGATTGCAGATCCTCAGTGTAGGTGTCTTAACTTTAAATTTTTAGTTTAGATTCGTGAAACTTGCTTTACTACATTTCTAGCATAATTTTCTCCTAATATGATATCAATATATCAAAAATCACGGACTTCTTCAGGAATCTGGCAGCGTAATCTATGTAAGAGCTGCTACTGCGTTGCAGGATTCTGGTGCTTTAAAACATCGTTTGATCTCTTTGGTGCAGTTCCAGGAACTATGAGCTGTTCTTCATGTGTTTTCTATCTGCCTCTATTTGGTTGGAGGACAGGTTGATCATGATCATTTTTAAAATAAAATAAAATAAAATTTTATTTTTTCATCTTTAATATATAAATTTTAATATAAAAAATTCACTGTATATCATATTCTACATATTTTTTAATATATCAATCAATTTTATTACATATTCTACATAATGTAATAAAAAGTCATTGGCTCTTTGCTATCCTAATGTGTTTAATATATCTTTAAATACGCCGGTCCTATGATCTATTTGACATTTAGGAGAGTGATGTTTGTTTGTTTATGGCTTCATTTTACTGTGTAATTACTCACAATCATAATCGAGAGATTCATTCCAAGGTCCTAGGTTTGCTCAAATTATGATTACTAAGAATTTATGCCTTGTCTTTTTTTTTTACTCTGCTATTGTGTTCACCATCTGTAGTTTAGAGTACTAAGGTGGTTCCCCTCCAACCCAAAGGCGATCTTAGGTATCGGGTATCCTGTTCTCCTTGCCCAGTAAGAAAGAAGTTTACCTGAGTACTAGATAGTCCCAGATCTAAATCACATTGCCATCACAATTTCCAAGTTGAGTGAAAGAAACTATGGTGCCCGGAGATGAAATAAAAAAAAATTTCGAGAGTTTTCCAAACATCTGACAATTTTAGATATTTTTCCTTGAAACTTGTGATCTTTTCTAGCTGTCAACTTGGTACGTGCAAAATTTTCCGTTAAGTCGTGTTACTACGATATGCATTTCATGTTGAAATTCTAGTATAGATAGGATGAGTTGAGGAGTTTGGCAAACCTATTTCAAATCCGCCCCAATTGTATCCCCATGCAGTTTTAAACATAACGAAGCAGACTTTCGCTAGGTTTATACTTCAAACTTTAGAGATACGAAATGGACGTGCCCCTGCAAGCGTTATCACCCCTTCACAGCATGCTGTCATATTTGCTATACAAACAACTAATATTTCCATATTTCCATAAATGATATTGGATGGCAAGCAGGAATTTCTACTTGACAAAATGAAGCTGCAAAGCCATGTTGAATTCTCAATTGTTTTGGGCAAACCTTGACAGTTGTAAAATACGTAAATTGTCTATCTAAATTTAAATATAAGTATAATAATAACCACTTTCACACACATATATGAAATGTGAGCACTCTTTTCAATTCCCCCACTAATACTTAAAATATAATTTTGTGTATGGCATATAGATTCTATAACAATCAATCTTTTTCATAACTTAACTATTTTTAAAACTATTTAATTTTACATTAGAGTATATCAAACAATGGGCTTAAAATTAACTAATGAGCCTATCGATGATACTTGTTGCTAAATAATATATTCAACAATTATATAGAAAAATACGACCATGACATAGATATTAAATGAAAAGTTTGGATGCTAGATTGCACGTGTTCACTACATAACTAATAAACGCCTGAATGCCAGGATTATAATATCGTGTATTTAAGTTATATATTTGCAATTTATAGTTTATCCCTCCT
>KZ452349.1:0-18470 GCA_002786265.1 Apostasia shenzhenica | reverse complement strand
TATATATATCCTTTTTATATTAAATTCATAGGTTATTATATATACATACTTTATATATATTTTCTTGACATATGAAATATAGTGAGGATTCGCTCAAAACTGAAGAAAATCTAATTATATTTCGTATGATTGGTTATGATTTTTACAAAAATGAAAATTTAGCATATGAGTCACAAATATTGATAAAACTATGTACCGACCTTTTAATATATTTTCCATCGGATTAATATCTCAATATACCTACAATATTAAGACATGCCCACCTTTGACATCCTTTATATGCTATATAGTTCTATTCACATTTACATATATTTTGGACTATACTTTCCAATTAAGTCATTTATTTCCTTCCGCTACATTTATATTGGTGCCTCAATCCGTCTTCCCCCAGTGGTTTTTACCTCTTTCTCGTTGTTTACTTATTAGGCTACCATACTATTTTTATATCCTCCTCTACAACGTAACTTATAGATTTGACAGCTATATTGACATGAGACCACTTATTAATTATTACCTCCGCTCGAGAGTCTTGTTGGAATATTGTCATCACTTTGCTGCTGCCGTATTAGATATATTAATTATATGGCCGAGAGTTTTTCAAATTAAAAGGTTTATAGGTATTTAATCAGCACGTCAATTTAAATATAACCCTAATATTAGTTGCAGTTTTTAAATATTTATATATGACTATATGGTGTTCTTAAATCGTAAACTCTCTGTAAAAGGTTATATTCTTGAAATTGAACAATTAAAATTATATGGCAGTTTTTCAAAGGGGCAAGCTTTTGGTTAGATAACACCAGACCATTTTTTTGTTCCACTGGTCACCTACAATAACGTTATTGCAATTAATGAAATTTTGGGCTCGCGATATAGCTTTTATTTATACTATTTTACTTCTTTATTTATTTATATATTATCTATCTAAATAATGAGGAGATTTAAACCACAACTTGTTTAATGATATTAAGTTTTTCTCAGTGAAAAGTTAAATATTATTTCACTTGCAAATATCTTGGATGTTCAATCTTATTCATCATCTTGTAAGCAATTTATATATAATATTTTTTTGTGAGGATGTACAGCGTAAACATTTTAACCTAATACGAAAATTTGAAGAGTATTTTTTGTTTAGTAACCCTCACATAAAACTCATAACATATCTATATTAATTTATACTTTATTGTGTGGCATCGGAGTTAAATGAATATTAAATATCCTGATTGTTATTCTAAATCCTGTATTTATTTTGGTTCATTCTACGTTAATAAAGGTATTTGAGGTATTTACTGTATTATTTATTCCGGTACATAAAATTGAAAAATGATTCAAACCCGAATTGCCTTAACATCTCAAAAATAAGACGAACAAAGGTGAGAATAAGTTATGCTTACTAGAGAGATCAACACTCCTTTAAATCGTTGTTCTTTCATATTTAATAAATATCTGGAATTATCAAACATCAATTTACATATAGGATATTATATATTGTTTTCATATTATATTATTTACTAAATATTAATGGTGCAATAAAATTCATCTTTAAATATAACAATATTTAACTATATAATTTTAATTAAGGAGGAACATAGATCAAATCAAAATTAGATGTGCGACACGTCAGTTCTCAAACAAACTGGAGGAATTTAATATATTATATTTGGGTTAGATTATTTCAACATATTAATGAATTTAAAAAGTGTGTACACAAAATAGTTTTTGTTGAGTAAATCATAAAATTCCACATTCTTCCCTCACGAATATCTTACTTATATTTCCATATAGGGAATACTTTTCTTTCTCGAGATGTTATATATTTGTATCAATTTTATAACTACTATTAACCTTATTTTTTATTGAGTCACTGGTTTTAATGTAATAATAATTAGGGATTACCTGCCATGCCCACTATTTTCTTATATTGTTTAATCGGCACTCATATACCTTTATATGTATAATAAAAATCTATGCAGATTTATTCATTACTTCTCCATCCTCTTATTTCTCAGCGCTACATATTCTGGTACCTCTTTGAACAATTTACTCAGTCTTCCCCTATTTAGGTTAATACACTTGAAAGCTGATATACAAGTATTCACCTTGTTGCCATTAGTGAGTATTCTTATATTTGATGAGATATGCGTTATGCATTAGAGTGGGTGATTAATGGAATTTGTTCTTTATCCCGCTTATTTGATAATGAATGTCAGTTTTCTTATTATTCCCTTTACACCATCATGTTATGTTTGTATTGGCAGTTTCACTTGTGTTAAAAACTTGATGGGTTTGTTAGTTTCAATCTTGAACATCAAGGCTATATTATCCGTCGGCGTGGGGTTAGAGTTTTATTTTATATATATCGTAACACTTCAGATCTAAATCCTTAAAATCTTTACATACGATGTGATGAAGGATTTTTGTTAAACAACAGCAACCTACTTACTTGAATATATGGCACTTATTATAAAAATTAATTATGGAATTTGGTGGCAAATCGAAAGCTATGCTTTAACTGCTTCATGTACTTTATTTATTTACCTTACAAAATAGGGATCAAATTTATTTTATGTTGTATGTAAATAATTTTCTCATATATTGCAAACATATATATTTATTCTCAAATATGGTCATATTAGAGAAATGGTTGTAAAATACTAGTTCGTCGATATACAAGTAAACCATTAAATTAAATTTGTAAGTATAGTTTTTTTATATACAATAAAAAATTGAAGTGTGCCCACCTCCTTTAACGTTAAATATACTATAAAAGAAATAAAAATCATTTATTGAATGTGGTTTAATTGGTAAACCCAATAAATAGAACTCAATCCGTCATTATAATGGTAGTATTATTTTGGCAATGCTATCGGATAGATGATATACTATTGGACGGTTTTTCAACCGGGGGATATATATTGGGATTGGGTATATATATACGGTTATATTTTTCCTGAAAATAAGGATTAAATACCAAGTGACGATAAAGGAGCCTAGAGAGATAAATCTAAAGTATGTTTTGATAAAAAAGCCCTAAATTTATCATGTTTGATACACTTTATATTATATATATTCTCATATTAAATTCACTTTGATTATGGGTAAATAGCATCTGGGTCCCCCTCCTAGTTGATCGGTATGTGCAAATAGGATCCCTCATTATCGATAATATTTAAAAAATGTTAGCATCAATATTGAAGATCACTCTACGTTTTGATGAAATAAGCCCCTGAGCATAACAGGTCCCTTTGGACCGTAACAGACTCAGCGTTAAAGAAAATATATTTTTCCTCTCTCCTCCCTTTTCTCATCCCCTCATAAGGTGTGACCTTCTTCCATACTAGCCACCGTAGGATATCGCGGGGGTCTAGGAAACAAGAGGCCCCACGCCCCCACGAGTTTTTGGCCCGGGAGACGAGTCAGCCCCGCTTCGGCTCCGCGGCCACCGCCCGCCAGGGGGGGTCCGCACCTCCCTAGATCATGCGCCGCCAGCCGACCGAGGCCTCACCCGGAGAAAGCAATCGACGGTCAGCACCGGCGCGCGAGAAGTATTTGTAGCCACAGGGCCCGAGAGCAAGCCGATTTGGTGGTTCTAGGGTCACTACGTGCGAGCCGGCACCCGTCTGGCTGAGCAACAGGCCCGCCTTGCGGCGCGCCAGCGCTCGTCCGAAAAGAGTTTTCACTAATAACGCTAGAAAACCGCCCCGCCCACGATAGCTCGAAGGCCTTAGGGCCAGAGGGCACCACTGCTTGTCTCCCTGCCTGTACTAGGTGGACGAAAGGTAGAAGAGGTAACATATGGAAGGAAGTGCAAAGGAGCAAAGAAAGGTGCGAAAAAAGTTGATAAAAGAGATTGAATGTCGCAGTTAAAGTTATAACAAACTTGTGGCTAGGTTCATTTAAAGGCTATACCCTCACTTGTTATTGCAAATGGTATTAACATCCGTTTTCAGAGTAAAGAATTTACATGATTTATGCACTATTTAAGGAAAGCTTTGGAGTTAACAAGCCCTAACTGTCAATGCATATTTTGAAAATTGTGCTCCACTTGCATTTATACTTTAGTTCGATTTATATTATTTTAGTTGTCTTCCTACAAAATGGGAATTTCTTCACTTTTCACGCTTTATACTTCTCATTGTAACGTTTATATGATTTATTCCTCTCATCACTACTCTTTAAATTGTGAATTCAATCATCCCAGCTATATCTGTCCATACCTTTTTTTTTGTTCACCAGTTCAAATTTCTTAATCATAATGTTTTGTTTGCATAACCCCATCTCACAAACATCTTTATATTTAATTAACGATAATATCACTCTGATTTATTAACTTACTAATGGGATTTGATTGTATATTTATAGATTTATATATTTTTCTGAAAAATGTACGATAGGTGCCCAAACAACAAGTGCATAAAGAATCAAGTTTAATCAAGGAGTATTTTAAAAAATATTTGATACACTTATAGGTTATAAAATATGTCTTACTATATTAAATTCATTAGGTCATTATACTATACATTATTTATTATATTTCTGAACTAGGAAACTTTTATTGATTCGCAAAGAGAAAATTAATTATACTGTACTATTTGTTATTGAATTTGACATAAAATGAATTAAAAAAGGGGAATTCGGAACAAATATTGAATTCATAAACTATAATCGCTCTTCCATTGTTCAGATTATCCGACCATGTTCAGTATAGCGTATAATATAGATCATCAGAGTCTGTTGACGCCATCTAGTTTATGCGAAGATAATATTTAACCAAAACAAATCCATCCAATATGTAACTTAGTTTTTCCCGGCAGAAGTGAATGGATGAGCTCCTGGCGCCGTTTCTGAGCACACTCGGTTGGACCATGTCATCTCAATTCGTCTGCCCCCAGTGAGGCGTTTTGCCAATTTAGGGTGAAGGCTGGATTACTAAGATGTCATGAATAAAAATTCTTCAAGAGACCTGTAGGTGGAGAGATATGACACTGTATCTTTAGTTTAGCTGGTACTGTTTATGGGGGTCGTCTGTAACGGACGACGGGAAGTTTAGGTGAAGTTGAATTGTGATAGGCCGTTCAGAATCCGCTCGGGCCGAGGTTCGGGGAATGATTCTGGAACACGTCGTGGCGAATGTCTGGAGTGAATCTCGAGCCCAGACGATGTTTGAACCAAACCCTGGGGTTTTCCCCCCCATAGCGCTGCAATACTGGAAGCTAGTCAGCAAAATCATCATCAAGTAAAAAGAAACCCGTTCGGAGCGTCTCTTTTAACCTTGCGTATGTTTCCAGGTTTTAATTTAAAAGGTTTGTCGGTCATTTAAAAACTGGTGTGCAGTCAATTAAAAGTTATAATGTTTGTTTAATGGGAAATTGGTATTCAATTCATTAAAAATTACATGCAGGTTAAGAAAAGTTCAAGTGATAAGTGTAACAGGCTCTACATGGTAGGTCCCACACTGTGTTACTATCAAATTGCTCCCTTACCCGCCATTATAGATCAAGTGTGCTCGCTTCTTTTATAACTATCCTTATTCTATTCTGTCTTCACAAAAATGGGGATCACCTTGTCGTCCGGACTATTTATCTGTTAATTCCCATATAATAAGGTACATGAAATTTCCCTCAAAATTGCCACTGATGCTGGTAAAGTGTCGTGGATTTATAAATATACGCCCGTTCGAGTAACCTTATTTTTAGTTAGTAGTACTCGCTTCATGGAGTATAATTAAGTGGTGTGTTGTGGTAGGACCGGAAGTCCTGAGCGCGACTTCCGCCTTCCTCCATCTTCCGTATTCCTTTTTTATTACTTCGATAAGTAATATACTGAATTTTTTAATGGGATGAGTGATTGGTATTATCCTGAAGAGTTAGACGTTGAGTATCCTGAGGTGATTTTCGCGTGAGAAAGAGATGCGAGGATAATAGAGGGTGCCATCATGACGGATCTGAAACATGCTGCGCCCTTAGATGCGACGATTTAAGACGAAAAGATTGTTTTTTAAGACCGAGAAATGCCTTGAGAGTGTACAGTATAAGGATATGCCAACCTTATGTCTTTCTATATTAAACCTGTCAGAATAAGAGATATTGGTCGAGGTTAAGTACATATATCTATTACATTATGAGTAGAGTAGTTAGCCTCCTGAGCTAACGCGATAGAGAAACTATCTTAATGATCGGCTCAGTAGCAAATGAAAACTTAATTTGATTATGACTCAGTTTGGTGGGAATTATGATTAATTTACATACAATAGGAATGGATAAGGAGGCGTCGGGTCTAGAGCGAGATAAAATATGAATGGGAATAAAAGTCTGAGTGAATGACTCCGTCCTAGCAAGTGATGTATAGTGTTTCATAGTGTCGGGATTACTCTAAGTTTCAGGAATCTCCTAACTACTCAAGTGGAATTCATAAAGATTCTTCTCATTATCGAGTTATAGCCTAGCACGGAGACAAGTATTTATAGTGAGATAAAGTAGATTCATTTCGAGTAATTCTAGCTTTGATATTAGTACAAGGACTACCAACGCCGCGCTGGGGAAGATGAAATGTTGGAGGACCAAACCTCATCCGTCTTCCCTAGTTGGGGAAATGCTCTTATCATGTTTTTCTGCCAACGAGAGGATGCTAAGATAAAAAGAGTTATTTGGGCCCATGGAGATATAAATCACTCCTTAACGGATGGGTTGGGTGCTGGAGGATTATTGTCTACTGTGTCTGTAGGAGGTTGCATGGGGAGAAATCCCAATCCCTGTATGTAGTTTGTGCATGGATAGAAGGTCATTAAAGAGTTGTGGTCATTTTCCAATTTAAAAGGCTATATGCGTCCTATTGGTTCCGTCCAATTGTATAAAAGTGGATATGATCCCTAAATTTCACTAGTGCACAATCTATAAGAATTTGACTATTGGCGCACGGTTTAGGAAGCTTTGCAGGTTTACAGCCCTACGCTCATGTTTCTTTGCAAGAGTTATATAGATAGCAGGAGAGGGAGCACATGTTTATCAAGGTTTACAGGGAAAAAGGTTTGGTCTCAAAAATGAAGGGGAGCGAGTCTCGCTTCCTTACTAGCCTCTGTGGGGGGGTTTAAGAGGCGGAGGGTGAGGGAGGAGAGAGGAAGAAAAAGCCCTCCCGGCGGTAAGAAAGCTGACACCAAGATTCAACATCTTACAATTAAGGTTAGAGGGTGGTCTGAGCGTGCTGGGAAACGAAAAAGCAGATTTTTTTTGGATTTTTTACCCCAAGGGTTTACATATTCAAGAATGGAACAGGGAGGTAAACAGGTGCGCGAAAAATAGGAGGGAATGGAAAACGCTGATTGATTGAGCAAAGCTGGAGGCAAAAAAGCGAGAGAATAGTATTACATAACAATGAAAAAAACGTCACAGACACAAAATCTCGTGAATAGCATATTTATTTAGCTTTGGAGAACTGTGAATAAAGACTATTTTGTTGGCGCAAGGCGCTCAGTGGATAGCAGAGAGAGGTAGAAGAAGCTAAAGAGAACACTATCACGCATCTGAACAATTCAATTGGAACCAGTGTGAGTGGGTACGAGAAAATTGTTTGGAGAGAATAGATCTGCACGTTTTAGGGTCCTCAGAACTCCGCAACAATTCAATTTTTGTTACAAACACTTTACCAGTCAAACCTGAGTCTTTGGGCCGATCAGAGGGGGCAATTAGGGAGCTAGTAAATACAAATATAGAAAAAAAATATTATTGCATTCTAGATATAAAATATCATATTTACTTTCCTCTATAAACCCTAGCTTGTACATAATATCTTAAAGTACTGCTTTGGAGATTACTCTGGGTCCTACAGTGAAGGTTGCGATGGTGGAAGATTTAAACCAGCAAACTCTTGAATATTTGATGATTTATTTGCTAAAAATATCCCAGTGCTCCCCTCCTCAGAAACATTTTAATACTTTCGCATATGTATCCGCTCACCATTAAAAAATTAGAGACAAATCGGACAAAATGATCTCAGTTGACGATGATACGACAGCTGAAAGAACTTCTCGGCACATCACTCTTGCTGCTAGGATAGGCGTTTGGAGAGAACGGGAGTGTATTGTAAGCAATAGGATAAAAAGAGGAAGAAGTAAAGGTTCGTACACAGAGGCACCATACAATGAATTAGGAGTGCACAGGTCAAGTAAAGCGTTATAAGGAAGTCTGTGGATGTAGTTATGTTTCAGTTATGAGTCGCTCCTGCCGAGGCTCTGGGTGGCAGATCAGTAATATGGGATATATAGAGAGCGAAAAGCGCGAGGACGTGAACATGATGTTGAGCCTGGAGAATGGGTCGGTTTATTGTGAGTGCGCGGTCGTTGGAGTAGTGCTCACTAGCCGAGACCAGGTGATTCAGGCAGACGGCCCACCTCTCCACTCCTGTTTCCAAAACACCTCACACTTCGCCGCCTCCAGTCGCCATACCTAAGGAAAATATGGTCCACTCTGCACGGATGATGTCAAGTGGGTGATATGGTACCCACACCGGTACCTCCTGAAACAGGTGTATCACTGGAGGCCACCGCAAACCAATCGTTCTCTTCCACGGGACAGGGACCGTCTCCAGTCCATTATGATGGGTTTGCTAAAACGCCACAGACCAGGTTCCTTTGAATGCCGGTTTGTGTCTTCTTTTATCGGGAGCAGCGTCGCATCCTCAGTTATAACCATACTTCTGTATGCAATGAAATACTGAGGTGGCCCTTCACCAACCTATCTATCGCGTCAGCTCCACATAGAACCCACAAAGGTTGGACCGCAAAAGGGTCGATGCTCCCGGCCTTCGGGTGAGCACAGGACCTGGTGGCGAGTGCCAGACGGCCATTGTGTCCTGCAGCTATCTTGGAAGTCTTAGCACATCAACCGGTGTGTTGGCGCCGAAATTACTTTGCGCATAAATTGATGTCCACATGGTTGAATGTCAAGTAGGCGTACGACGATACAACCCATGGGTGCCATATGGAGTGTGTCTAAGGGTCTTGCCTTCGTCCCCCCAACGCACACCTTAAGGGTTTCGTCGGCTCTGAACACGATTGGCCGGGATGATCATAGTCTTCTTTTGAGGCATCTGACGGAATCTCCATGTTATCATGATATGAGGTCTCAGGCCACAACTCCAGGAGTCGTTTCTGAGAAACCAACATTGAGGGAGAGGTGTTCTGCAGTCGAAGATCCTTGAGGCGTAGTAAAGATAAAGAGGCGGTGGTATTTCATAGGCAGGGGTCTGGAGTTGATAAGGAGACATTACTCATGCGACTCGTTTAGTTAGCTGAAAGACTTCTTGGATATCATTTAATTGCTCGTTTCATGTAGTTCATGACGAGAATATCATAGTGTTAGGTAGAGTCGGAGATTAGAGGAGAAGGAATTGATGTAAACAAAAATCTATCTTAAATGAATCGAAACCTGACTGTGTAGGTTTCCTTTCTGGCAGGGAGGCGGGTTTGAGAGCGTGTGGTGAAATGAATGTTGGTATAATAGTATATGCTTATATTTCCGTGTTCTCGATAGTACCGGTTACTATATCACGAAAGTCCTCAAGAAAAGACACAATGAATTACAATCGTCATAGCCAGAGGATAACCAACTTATTTGGTGGCACACTCGTTAAGTTGGGCGGGAAGAGTATTTCTTGATATTTCGTGGATTGGTGATGTTCGAAGAAGCACGATTAACTAGTGAACAGTTTATCGACGCCGATAACAGACAGATATTAGGAGTATGCCAGGATTGGCCATAACTACTGCACTGATGCCTACTACCCAAAGTCTCGATGGAATTGGGGTCTTATTGGCACCATGTTATGAAATCAGAACCGGATAAGAGAGCAAGCCCGGAGATATTCTTGTGCGCACGAGTTCTTCAATCAGCTCACCAGGTATTTACATAACGCATGTCAGGCCTGTGTACAACAAAATAATACATATGAATGAGTATGCCATCCGAAAAGTTTAAAGCCTCAAACTTAACTTTCCTGAGACAGATTAGTTATTCATCTATAATTGAGGATCTTGACTCTCTTTATATATGAGAAGAAAAATACCGGTGGCCTCTCACCCCTAGTGGCTATCCACATGTAGGTTAAGATCATAGGAAGGCCTTATTAAAAGTCTATAAATTGAGTACGATGAGGAATAAAATAAGAGGCCAGGCTAGGCGGTGCAAGAGGCATAGAGTAGAGAGAGTTTGGTGAACATAAAAAAACATATCCTTGAGCACTATGATGAATTGCGCGCGAATCCCGAGGACGTTCGTTTAATGAGTTTATCGCACGACTTAAATAGGATACATTGTATTAAGTACTATTTTAAAATTATGGTGTCCTGGATCAAACTATATATACTCTTGCTCTGCGCTAATCTTCGAGAACAGAGTCATTACTGTAAGCTGCTAAATTTTTCAATTTTGCCAATGGATATTTTATTGCAACCTCTTAATATTAATTATGAAATAATACATCATGGATATCAAATGATTCATAGAACTTAAAGTAGGTTTAAACCGGGGTAATTAAAGGGGAGAAATTATAGTGAAGGGGTCATCACTATAGACAGTATTTCAACGTTAATTTATATATTTCCAGATATCAAATATCTTTTATAAAGTGTCATTAGGAAAATTATATATAACCAGTTTACAAGTTTAATAAAAAGTCAAACTGAATATCCTAACTTGATTCCAATTAGTTATTCATTAAAAAAAAAAAGGCTAGCCATGGAATAATCAGTGTTTCTTAATAAAAAAAGAGAGAGTGAACTCAATTAATCTGATTCATTAACACCTCGTATACGTTAATACATTTGGAAGAGACACAGAACCCGGTGAAAAACCAAAAAGAAATAAACAAACTAAATGATATATCAGATTGAAGAGGAATAGTGTTAACAAGTGTTAAGTGAGACTTGCGGATATGGAGGAGGCAAATCACTGAAATTAGATCTTTATATCAGGATGTAGTATTAGTATCGGGCCAAAAACCTATGTTGCGGCATTCTATATCAACACGATCCTCCCAATTAACGATGCTGCTTAAATAACAGGAGTAACCATCTTAAGTGAGAAAAGAGTGACCCTTTTAATCTCGAGGACTAGATAATCATTGTGATATTTCCTCAAGCGCGCTCAAGCGATGAGATCTTGCATTATTGTGAGGCGATGACCATATCAATGTGGATTAAATAACGGGGATAAATTATTACAGGGTTCTACACCCCCGCTCCTATATGTCCTAGTATTATAATATTCTTATAAATTTTACTCTAAATAGACACTTACATAACTCTATCAATCCATTATTATTACCTCTAACTCCAAAGGCCTGGAAACGCACAACGTAACGCTTATGGACTGGCACTGGGAGGAGAGAGAGCGTGTGGCTGGCGGGGGAATTCATAGTTGAGTGCGACCTAAGGCGAGAGAGGGCCGGGGCTGGGCGGAGGCATTCCTGGGATTACTAATTTGCCGCCCACATTAGAATTAGCTCCAGCCAAGGGAGCAGTTTTATGGAATTTCCCCCTCCCATTTTATCAGCAAAGAACTGCATTATTATTATTATTAATATGAATTAATTAATTAAACATGATTAAAGACTGTTAATAATAATGAATAATAATAATAATAATATATAAAAGTCAAATCCAGTACCTGCGGGGCTCGCCCACCCAGCCGAATTCAAGGCGGCGAGCCCGGCGCCTGTTCCTGCCGCTCATTGTGCCAGCCAAATCGTTGAGACGTCGCACACGAGAGGCAGTCTAATCCTGTAGATTGCTATGGTCAATAGTCGGCGCGTCCGCTTCGTTCCCTGAGGGAACTAGACCTGCTGAATCATCTGTCAGCCTCGCGCTCATCGATCTCGCACTCTTCCTCTCTTGGTGCAGGCTCGTCGTGTCACACTGTAAGCCGTGCCCCGGGTGGCTGAGATCAGCGCAGATAAGTGGACGCCTGTCAGATTATATTAGTTCGAGGTTGAGTTTGTTCTCTGAGCACTAGGGTTGGTTCTCTGGTGCCGCATCATTGATAATTTAAACACTATATAGGTAGTATTGTAGGTCGGGTGTCTAGGCCCTTCCTAGCCGGAATCGCCACGAAGAGTTCTTGGAAAGGCGATGTTCGGAAGGGGTGTTCTCCCAGTTGTAAGATTCGGCACGGGCGGTGAGTTTTGTTACTCGGACACCATGGCAGGGACCTTTTTATTTTGTTTTTTAGATCGGCCGTGGCGGCTACAAGAGATCTTGGGCCGCAATCCTGTGGTGATTGTTAATAAATTTATTTATTGATATATGGATGATTTGAACACCAAAAATTTTAAAAAGTGAGATAGCTTCATTGGTGGGGATCTTCTCGGGAGCCTTTGAGTACTGGTATTAGAGGTAATCGCCTAGAGATAGCTGGACCTGGCGGATGCCGGTGGCCAGTGAATTGGCGGTGTTCCTCCAGGTCTCACAGGCACGTGACGAGTGGGTAAGAGCGTACAACGGGAGATCGTATTGGAGGGACCGCTGCGGGCTGCGGTTGAATAAGTCGGCCCTTCGCCCGAGAGGCCGTCACAATGGAGTTGTTGATAGAAGCGAGCTTCGTATGTTGATCAGCATTGTCTGGTGGGGGACCCTTTGAAAGCTCGCACTTATGGTATCTCACCATCCTATTGTATGAGAGGGGTTTTTGTTTTCTTCGGCGCATGCCTAGGAGGGAGGAGGGATGAGATATGAGAAGGTATGAGAGGAGGGCAAGAAGGGAGAGGGAGAAACGAAAGGCAAGCTCCCGGAGCTGTCTTTCTCATCGGGCTAGTCTAAGTTACAGTCACGTCTAATGTCGGTTGTAGGAGAACGGTGGGGGTTAGATAGTGAGATTGGTGGCCACGTCTCCAGCACCCTTCGTCACCATAGATATCAGTGCACGACGGATTGGATAACTATTGGTCTGTGGTATCCTGGTCCGGATGCTCCGGGTGGTGGCTGTGATGAAGGCACCACTGGAAAGCTAGAGCACGGGTGATGCACGTCCTTGGCCCAGAGTAAAATAGTGGATGGGTAGTCTGTTCTAATATCTATTTTGGTGAAATAAACGGTGGTATCAACAGGTATCCCTAGGTGTCGTGAGACGAGAGGATTGTTACTTAGAGGGGCGTAACGAGCAGTTGCAGCAGAGGATTGGTGCGCTCGTGGTGGTTACGCAACGCACTGCACGCATATCGGCTGGGGTTCCTTGCCCATAGCGGTGGCCGCTCCAGGCTGTGGGTTCCAGTTTGACTACCCATAGAAAGAAAAGATACTCTGGAAGACAAACAAGTCTGGAGCCCCCTAAACTAAGCAGAAAGAAAGCCGACAAAAGGGGGGAGAGATAGAAGGAAGCGAGTGTGGAAGCCCACGTTAGTGAGCCCAATCGTCACGAGAATGGAATTTCAAGGCGAGGGTCGAAAGTGCAGAATACGAGAGAGGACGAGAAGCGAAGAGGCAGGATGAATCATCACATCGAACAAACCTCCGAACCTATTTAATCGGCTCGGGGGACTAGGTCTGGTCCCTGGTGGGGAAGGAATTGGCCGACCATGTCGACTGCAGTAATATTCAAATCGACTGGAAAGGAGAATCAGCTGAGAGGAACCTCCACAACAGACCTCTTTGCTTCAGATGACAACAGGCGTGCCGGTAAGAGCTAACTCTAAACTTTGGATTTTCTTTGTAGATGGTGATCTTGCTTCTTTCATACTCTGCTCGCAAATGCCTCTGGCAATGACGGGCCTTTAGGGTGGAATGGAGCAGATGATAGATCCAGACCGATCAGCTGCATCCGTCAGGCGACGGAGATTGAGGAATTGGAAGATCCAGCTGGCGACAAAATCTTCTCAGGCATACTGCCCTGCAGGAGGAATGTTTGCTGTCTTATTAAGTATGTTCATGGGTGCACTGAAGGCGATAATAAGGCTTTGCGAAGAGAAAGTTGAGCAGGCGTGGAGAATAAGGAGGCTGCAGTTGCGAGCAAACTGACGCGGCTGTCGGCCTACAAAACGCTTTACCTTGTTAGGAAAGGAAGGGTTAGATGGAATCAGGTGGGCTGGGAGGATTGCTTCGCTTTGATCCAAGAAAGGTGAGGTAAAGCCGCCGTCCTTGAGAATAGACCCTCCCTTGTATGGCCCAAAAGTAGATCCAATTTATAAGGAAGAGGATTGATTCTATTCGATGATCCATCCACAAGTTTTTTGACGCATTGGATGGAATCAGTGAACGGTTAATCCTCCCCTTAAAAATGATTACCTCTTGTAACTTTCTTGAAAATGAATAAAAGTTTTGGTTTAAACGCATACTATTTTTTTGTGTGTACATACATGCATCTTTTATAGAGATTCTGAGACATCTAGATTTAATTCTGAAGAAAATTGGTAATAGATTTTCTGAATCTTGTGAAAGATGGAGCTCAATTGGAATGTCACTGAACTCCATAGGAAGAAGTATATTGTGATAGTCAGGGTGAATCCAAGCCTAAAAGGTGTCTTCGACCCAATGCCAAGGGACTTTAAGAGTACTAATACATCGTATACGATGTTTGGTCACTTGTGGCAAAGTGGTTAACTCTCGGGGCATCCCCTTAATAGAAGCGGGGGGATATTCTTTCGTGGGACTGCACAGGAGAGAGTAACGATAGAGTGGAGATCCTGTGAAGGGAGTTTATCTGACCATGCCAAATAAGACTTGTTTCGTGTTAAGGAAATATTTGTACGAATGTTATTGAATCTTGAGGGAAAAGGGTTTAACACCTTTTGGAAAATGACCAGTTATCTAGCGGGTCGAAGCGCACATAAGAATATGAAGGAGGAGAGGGAAGTGTATAGATAAGCTTTGAAAGGTATCATGTGTGGATAAAGGTATATGGCGGCTTCAAGACCTTCCGCTGGCAGATGGGGCTTATGGAAGGGTTGTCCGAAACGTTTGGTAGGAAATCGCCTGCCAGGCACTACTAGGCTTGATTGGATATGTTTGAATAAAGAGGATATTATAGAGTGAGGTATCATCGTTAGCGCCAGAACGACGCTTTGTAAACCGAGGGCACGATGATTTGGTCTTGAGTTGAGATCATACTTGAGTGACACTATGGTGAGTAGCATATAGAGGTTTCCGTATATAAGGATTACTTGCATGAGTATGTTGGAAATATGAAGCCATTTCGAATATAATTGAAATCCGGATTGAGAATAAAGGGCCAGAATTGGCGTTTTGAATCTATTATAAAATGGAATCCTTTATCGAATTGTACAACTGATGGATCCAAGAACGGGAGTGAAGCAAGAGTTATGCAAAAGACTTTTTCGGTCATTCGCTCCAACTCCTGGGGATTGGATACCCTAGCAGTCATAAGGGTAGTAAGCATTCGGTCCATCGCGACGGATTAAGGAACTTCCATTAGGCTCTAACGTTGGAACTCCTAGGTTTGCTGCGGAGGAGTCGACTTTTGAGGAAAGTCCTTGAGTTGAAAACTCTGGGATTGACCTTTCGGTTGTAATATCGTTCCACTCGTCGTTTTGCTACAGGCGCTGTTAAAGTGTGGCTAGGCTTCTCTTTTTTGTTAGGAGGTCTAAGTTGACCCTTCCGTGAAGCTATCGTTTTTTCTTCCATCCAAGTTTGTAAAAGACTCGGTTCTGAAACTGGCAGAATTCTATTTCTGGGAGAAAGTGTTCCAGCTCAACTGTATAACGGCGGGTCCATTCAATTGAGGAGGGAGAAAGGGACTCCTTGGGTAACCTCGGAAGAGGCTGTGTTGGTAAGCCCAGAGAGCTCTGGGTAAAATCTGTCCGGCCAGTGGGCTTTGTTGCGCCGCTGGCGTTTTAGAAAATATTCAGATGTTTTTTGTTCGCAGGCTTCCGCCTGGCCGTTGGTTGAGGGTTCCAAACGGAGGCTATTTTGAGGTTGATTTGGTGCTCTCCCAGAACTCATGGGATCTTGGGATTGGGGAATTTGGGGAGTTGCACATCTATTCTTGTGATAATTAACCATGGGGTATGCCATAACCTGCCAGACGATGTTGGCACAAAGAAAATTTTTTCGGGGACGTTTTTGGGCGTGGGCTGATGATCTCTCTTCTCAACAAAAGGGTCAAGCGAATGTAACCTATAAGTGTATCAAACATTTTTTAAAAATACTTTGGTTGATCTCTCTAGGCACTTTGTTGTTTGGGCACTTAATCTCATTTTTTAGAAAAGTATATAGCTATATATATAATTAAACCATTACAAAAACATCAATATATTTTATCAAAATAAATATAAACAAATGTGTTAATAATGGTTACAACAAAAAATTATATGAAAAGATTTACTATACAAAAATAAATTACTGATGAATGAATTCACATCAAAGATATTTGAGAAAATTTTACTTAATGGGAATTAACTGAAGGTGATCCTCATTTTGTGAAGACAAATAGAATAAGATGAAGTATAAAAGCATGCGAACACAATTTCAAAATATGCAAGTGGACAGTAGAGCTGTTAACTCCAAAGCTTCCTTAAATTTCATGTAATTTTTAATTGAACTAAATACAATTTTATTAAAAGGTATATAGCTTTTAGTTGAACTGCACACAGTTTTTAATTGAACTGCACACAACTTTTAATTGAACTTCACATAGTAACTTACAGCATACATATCCCATAGCTCTTGGGATTTTATCTCATGATAATACTTGTAATGAGCCTAAAAAAAGAGCCAACTGGGGGAAGACGGATGAGGTCACCAGAGTATAGCAGAGGCATAAGTAGATATTGAAGATTTATTCAAATATTGTTGCATAAACAATCATAAGAATCTATGATCTATATTAGCTGAACTATAATCGACAATGAGAAAGAGGATATATATAGTTTATCAAATATTTGTGACTCATTTTAAATTCATTTATGTAAAAAAAATCATAACCAAAATTAGATTTCTCATTTTTGAGCGAATCATAATAATTTCTAATGTTCAGAAAATATAATAAATAATGTATATATAATAACCTAATAAATTAATATAGAAAGACATATATACCTATAAGTGTATCAAATATTTTTTAAAATATTTTTGTTGATCACTCTAGGCACTTTGTTGTTTGGGCACTTAATTTCATTTTTCAGAAAAGTATATCGCTATATATACCATCAAATCATTTGAAAAATATCAGTATATATTATCGAAGTAAATAAAAAGAATGTGTTAATAAGGGTTACAACAAAAAATTACATGAAAAGATTTACTACACAAAAATAAGTTACTGATGAATGAATTCATATAAAAGATATTTGAGAAAATTTTATTTAATGGGAATTAACTCAAGGTGATCCCCATTTTGTGAAGACAAATAGAATAAGATAAAATATAAAAGCAAGCGAGCATAATTTCAAAATATGCAAGTGGACAGTAGGGCTGTTAACTGCAAAGCTTCCTTAAATTGCATGTAATTTTTATTTGAACTGAATACAATTTTATTAAACGGCATATAGCTTTTAATTGAACTATACACAGTTTTTAATTGAACTGCACACAACTTTTAATTGAACTACACATAGTAACTTACAACATACATATCCCACAGCTCTTGTGATTTTATCTCATGGCAATACTTGTAATATACCTCAAAAAAGACCTAACTGGGGGAAGACAAATGTGGTCACCATAGTGTAGCTGAGGTATAAGTAGATATTAATAATTTATTCAAATATTATTGCATTAAATAATCATAAAAATCTATGATCTACATTAGCTGAACTATAATCGAGAATGAGAAAGAGGATATATAGTTTATCAAATATTTGTGACCCCTTTTAAATTCATTTATGTGAAAATCATAACCAAATCATACAGTATATTAGATTTCTCATTTTTGAGCGAATCATAATAATTTTCCTATGTTCAGAAAATATAATAAATAATGTATATATAATGACCTAATGAATTTAATATAGTAAGACATATATACCTATAAGTGTATCAAATATTTTTTAAAAACACTTTAATTGATCTCTCTAGGCACTTTGTTGTTTGGGCACCTAATCTCATTTTTCAGAAAAATATATATATCTATATATATACAATCAAATCATTAGAAAAATATCAGTAAATATTATCGAAATAAATATAAAGAATGTGAAAATGAGGGTTACAACAAAAAATTAAATGATAAGATTTACTACACAAAAATAAGTTACTGATGAATGAATTCACATTAAAGATATTTGAAAAAATTTTACTTAATGGGAATTAACTGAAAGTGATTCCCATTTTGTGAAGACAAATAAAATAAGATAAAGTATAAAAGCAAGTGAGCACAATTTCAAAATATGCAAGTGGACAGTAGGGCTGTTAACTCCAAAGCTTCCTTAAACTGCATGTAATTTTTAATTAAACTGAATACAATTTCATTAAACACCATATAGCTTGTAATTGAACTACACAAAGTTTTTAATTGAACTGCACACAACTT
>KZ452336.1:0-10380 GCA_002786265.1 Apostasia shenzhenica | reverse complement strand
TATTATATTGGGATATGTGATGGATGTGATATAAAATTGGTTATTATATTGGGATATGTGAGGAATGTGATATAAGTTAGTTATTATTTTAGTAATATGTGTAGGATGTAAAATAAAGTTAATTTTTAATATTAAATTTTATGTGTGATGTGATATGATTGGTTAAAATTAAACTAGGTTAATTTTAAACTCTCAGACAAACAGGAAAGTGCTGAAGTTAGTGATAAAGGTAGTTTTTTCTGCGTCTTCCTTGGCCATTCGGATTTGGTGGTATCCTGAGAAAGCATCCAAGAAAACTCATCACATTATATTCGGATGTGCGATCTACAATCATATCAATGCGCGGGAGAGAATAGGTGTCTTTGGGACAGGCCTGATTGAGTATTCGGAAGTCTATACACATCCTTCACTTCCCGTTAGCTTTCTTTACCATGACAACATTGGTAAGCCATTGTGGGTATTGAACTTCCCTGATGTAGCCTGCCTTCAGTAGCTTGTTAACTTATTCTTTGACAGCCTTCTGCCTCTCTCCTACCATGACCCTCTTCTTCTGCTTTGCGGGAATGATGTTAGCTGATACGCTCAAATGATGTTCACAGATAGCCCTGTTGACCCTTGAGATATCTTCGGGGGACCAAGTAAAGATATTTATGTACTCAGAAAGCAAAGCAGTGACACTTGCCCGTTAATTTGCATTCATGGAAGAAGATATATTTACAATTTTTGAGGATCTTTCTCCCCCTACTGGTCAATTGATAACCCCTTTCTGCAACATGATAGGCTAAGACTCCCTCGGGCTGCGATTTGGAAACATCGGGTGGTCTACCGGAGATCTCCTCTGATGGTGACAACACTGTTAGAGATAGGAAACTTTGTGCAGAGATGGGGCGTAGAGATCACCATCCTGAAAGCATTGCCTTAACAAACTACCGTAAGAGTTCTGGAACCTCGCCTGCGCACAATTCCGCAGATCTCACCGATGGTGGCTCGCGTCATCGGGACCTTGTCCCCCACTCACATCGTCGGCGCTCCTCGACGCTATCTGAGGAGATCACGGCCACAACACCGAGGCCACGACATAAGTCTCTCCGCTAACTTCACGCATACCGCACTCATCGCACTCACAGAGGGAAGGAGAGCTGGGAAACAAGCGTGTGGGAGGGAGGTCGGGCGCCCCGCCAGAAATCCATGGCTAGCGTTGCAAGGAAGAAGAAGGAGGAGTGGTGGCTGTAGCTAAAATGGAAGGCTACAGCAAAACCAGACAGGTCAGCCCGCTGTTGACGCGTTCATCCTTCCCGCCGGCAACACCTAAGCCGCTAATTGCAAAGCAGGAAGGTAAGGCAGCCATGCTGCAGGTGAAAGGCAATCCAAACCAGTAGATCTTGACCACCTCCCATGGCCTTCCTGAGCTAAACAATCAGGCTGCAGTAGCTGATACAGAGAATCCCAAAACCTACAACAAATCCAACAAAACAGAGCCAATCGGCCAACCTGTAGCTGCTGGGCATGCTGAAATCGCTAGCAACAACATCAACAACGAAAATGGCTTGCTTGGATCCAGTGAACACATGAAAATGGAAGCTAGAAGAAGGATTTTCACAGCCTCCTACAACACCAGTGAAACAGAGCTAAATGCCCAAGCTACAGCAGCTTGATGTACTGGGATTGCAGCCAACAATTGCACCAGTGAGAATGAAGGGCTAAAATCCAACCAATGTATGAAAAATGAAGTTTTTTTGCTGGAAATTCCTTCCTCACAGCAAGCTTCAAATCCAAAGTTCATCGAAGGTATGACTTCCTCACACCCTGCGGCCCGGGGGGTGTCCGCATCATATCCAACTGCCTGTGATGCTCCGAATATTACTCCATGTGAGGATGCAAGAGGCCCTTTGGGGCAGTCCGTTATGCAGGTCGATATTGCACAGCCTGCAATGTTAATTCCTATAATTTCAGCTCAAACTACAGCAATAAACCATCCCAGTAGTAGAAACTACCCACCAAGTATTCAACAAAATGCTGCTGTCAACAATTCACAGTCTGCAGAAACAGCTAGCAAGAAATGCCTGCCAGGTGTTTGACAAAATGCCACTGCTAGCATTTTTCAGCATTCTCCATCATCCAACAAGCAGAGCAGCCCCGTGCAGCCTCAGATCAGTGCAAATCAGCAAGCTTCACAACCACCTATGCAGAAATCAGAGGCAACTCTCAGCAAATAGCAAGGGAACTCTCTGTAGAAACAGTCTCACAACTACAGCACCACACCTAAACAGCAGCCTCAACAATTTCCTGCAACCAGCTCTGCTTGGGCTCGCAAGGAGTATGTTAGCTTTGGCGACATTGATCTCTCAAACTCAGCCCACATTCAAGAAGGAGTGGTCCAGCTCAACCAAGCTTCCATTTCATATATGCACTTCAAGTTAGCTTCCGCTTTAGTCAGCAAAATATTTGGGAGGAGATTGTCATTTCAATTTCTCTCAGCTGAGCTTCATAAGCTATGGGGGCACTATGATGGCTTCAAAGTCCTTGATGCAAGCAAGGACAACTTCATTTGTCATTTTAAAAATGCAACGGATAGGGATGCAGTGATTCGAAGTGGACCATGGAAAGTGTCAGGCCAAATCCTAGGACTTAACGTTTGGTCTTTGGATTTTGACCCTGCTTCGGTAGGTGCCTCAATACCATTCTGGATCAGACTGCCAGAACTCCCCCTCTATTGCTGGGGTAAGGAGAACCTAGCTAAAATCTCATCGGAGATTGGCGCTCCGTTATGGCTAGACCCCATCACCGCCAATGTGGAGAAGTTAGCATTCGCAAGAATTTGCGTTAGGGTCAACCTAAACCAACCCCTCAAACCGAGTGTGTGGATCAATAGGCCAAAAGGCAAATTCTCCAAAAGGGTTGAGTATGAAGGCATCACCATTATCTGCTTTAAATGTAGTGTGGTTGGGCATAGGGACAAAAGTTGCCCCCTTGTTAGGCTGACAACACAGGATCCTGCAACCATCCGCCCTTCCTCGGCTCCCTCCGATGACATGATGGACATTACCACTGACAATGCAACCCCTAGTGAGAATGAATGTAATCTTTCCAACAAATCCCCCCATGTTGGCAAATATCTGCACAGCCAACCCGACCATTTGGGGGATGCGGAGAAGGAATCAGTTGGTCCATGGATGATTGTAACCAACAGGTGCAGGAAACCACACAGCTTGAGTGGACAGCTACCCACGCAGGCTGCAAGCAACAGTCTCACTAAGCCTAAACCTATCCACCCTCTGAAACCAGCAAGGCAACAATAGCAAATTGCAGCCCAACAATTCAGAGTTGTGGGACAGCATGCTACTGGACCTAAAACATAAAAAAACAGCCACCTGCACAACATAAACATGCAGAACAGTGCAGATTCATAGCAAACTAAAACATCCCGAAAACACGGAGCATTGGGACATCATGTAGCAGTGCAAGGGCTGCTGCAAAACAAGCAGAAAGGCACTGCAAAGTTGCAGAATGGTGTAATTTTTCAGCAAACTGAAATGTTGCAGCAACATGTAGTTTCAGGACAGCAAAAACAAGTGCAGGAGCTGCTGCACTGCAAGCAGGATGGACGTTCAGACCTATGAAATCGTACAAAATTTTAGGACTGTAGCGTACATAGTGCAGTTTTGATCGCAGCCACCGAAAAACAACAACCTGAAGGAACCAAGGACCGCATTCAAGCCAGCCCACCTGACGCTGAAACCAAAGACAGCAGGGTCTTTTCCGTCCAGCACAATAACCTTTTTGGTGTCCTTGATATGAGCTTGGAGGAAGAAGATATCCAACCATCCAAAAACACGCTTGTGTAGCCCATTATTGCCAGAAAGAAGAAGTCAAAATCCCCTATGCCAAAACTTCTTTCACCCAATGCAACAATTGCAAGGACAGGAAAAGAATCTCAAAGAAACATTGGGAGAGAGAACTCGCCAACTTTAGGAGCTGCACAACTCCAGCTAGTGTCAGCAAATTAAATAAAAGGAGGGCAATTCATGGTGACACAGTTAAGGAGGGTGGCTCTCTCCCCCTAACTCACCCTTCCTCCTCCCCCACCCCCCAATGATTTAAGTATTTTTTTTGAGATTTGTCTTTTGGAAACCAGAGTCCAATCATTCTCCAAAAGAGAAGTAGATAGACTTGTGGGGCGACAATGAGACTTTCATGTGGAGCTGTCAGTAGGTAAATCAGCAAGCATTATTATGTGTTAGCTGAATCACATCACCGCTTCAAGTTCTTCACCCAAATAAACATGTTGTTATTGCTGAAGCTACAGCTATATGCAGAAATATTTGGCACATTTGCATTATTTATGCTGACAAAGATTACATCAAGCGTCGAATTGTTTGGGACAATATTTTCCCAGTTTTAGATGTGGAGATTCCGGCCCTCGTGGGAGGTGACTTTAATTATATCTTATCATAAGAAGACAAGCCAGGGGGCAACCCATTTATCTCTGCGGAGGCCCACAACAAATTCACAAGCTTCTTAGCCAACAACGATCTTCATGATAGCTGGAATGGTGGCCAGCGTTACACTTGGTGCAATAATAGAAAGGGCAAAGCTCATATGTGGGTTAGATTGGACAGAGTCTGCTTCAACTCAGCGACCTTATCTGCTCTCCCGGGCTCTACTGTTACTCACCTTACCAGAATCAAGTCAAATCATTGCCCATTTTTGGTTCAAGGTAGGAACTTGGAGCTTAAACCGCAAGGCAACACCGTGAAATTTGAAGATATTTGGCTTGACGAAGAGGCTTCCAAGGAGATTGTAGTTAGAGAATGACAAAAACTTGCTCATGGTAGCCCGCCTGCCATTCTTAACCATAAGTTTGCCTGCACCTTTTGCGCACTTAAGATTTGGAGTCAGGACAAGTTTGGGAATATTTACGCCAAAGCCAAAGATCCAGAAAGCAGAATAGCTGAGCTTTAACTGAGGGAGTCAATCGGTACTGGCCTGATTGACAATGAGTTGGGCTGCCTACTATAGTTGATTGCAGAATACAACACTACCCTTAGCAGACTGGACACTTGGTGGCTACAAAGAGCCAAAGTGAAGTGGGCCAAGTGTGGAAATCGCAACACTTCTTATTTCCATAAAGTCGTAACTTGCAGGAAGCATACCAACAACATTCACCTCTTAGTTGGGCAGAATGGTGTGGAAATCACAGACAAAGAAGGGATCCAAGCTGCTTTGGTTAGCCACTTCTCCTCAAAATGGAGGCCTCCCATTCCCCCTTTACCTGAGCTGAGCATTCCCCCACCCAAAGCCACAATCTCTCATGAAGATGCACTTAGGATTAGCTTATCTGTCAGCAATGAGGAGATTGTAGCTGCTATCAACTCTCTTGGCAACAACAAGGCTCCTAGAATTGATGGCATAACCAGCTCCTTCCTTAAGGGCTACTATAGTGCTACCAGCTCTGATGTCTTGATCATTGTTCATCATTTCTTCAGATATGGGTCCATGCCAAAGCGTTGGAATGATACTTTAGTGGTCCTTATTTCCAAAGTGCAGGGCACTGAACTTCCCTCCTAGTTCAAACCTATAAGCCTTTGCACTACTATCTACAAAGTCATCGCCAAAATCCTTATCAATCGAGTGAAGGACGTCCTCAGCTCTCTCATTTCTCAGGAGCAAGATGCCTTTGTTCCAGGCAGAGGCATCGCTGATAACTGCTTGATAGCACAGGAGGTCATGCAGAGGTTAGCTTCATCAAAGTCCTCCACTGGTTACATGTCCATCAAAGTGGATATGGAGCAGGCCTACGACAGAATGAGGTGGGACTTCTTACAAAAAATGCTTTAGCACTTTGGCTTCCCTGACACCTGGAGCAGATGGGCCTTAGCATGCGTTGAAGCCCTGAGATTTGCTTTGATGATAAATGGCCAGAAATCCAGTTGGATAGAAGCAACCTGTGGCTTCCGACAGGGATGCCTCTGTCTCCGTACTTGTTTATTCTCTATTCTGAATTACTTTCCCTCCTTATTAATTGACACCAAAACAGAGATGAGCTGCTGGGGATCAGAATAGCAGCATATGGGCCATTTATTACCCACCTCTATTTGCTAATGACATTCTTATGTTTGCCCCCGCCATTTGCAGAGCTGTCAGAATCCTAAACAGCATCTTTGATACTTATTGCAACTGGTCTGGATAGAAAATTAATAAGACTAAGTCTTCCATTTATTTTAGCAAGAAGATGAAGGGAAGCAGGAAATGCATATTTGCTAATAAATGGGGGTTTCACACGCAAGCTGAGGGCAAGTACATGGGGATTCCGCTCATAAGAAGGAGGCTAGTAAAAGTCGACTTCCAGCATATTATTGATTCTGTGAGGGGCAAAATTTCATCGTGGGGCACCAGAAGCTTATCTTTAGCTGGCAGAGTCACTCTTATAAAAGCGTGCTCACCTTTATTTCAATCTTCTCTCTCTCCCACACGTTTATGCCTGCCAATATTATGATGGAGATTAAAAAGTTAATCAGATGCTTTCTTTGGAGTGGCAATCTCATTTCGAATGTAGCTCATCTTGTAGCATGGGAGCAAGTGACAAAACAAAAAATTGTAGGGGGTTTGGGCATCCACCATTTGGAGGAGTGATATTCCATTGTTATGGCCAAACTTGCCTTCAAATTTCTAAATAATGAGGATTCTCTTTGGGTCAGGTGCTTCCAGGCCAAGTATGGAAACCGAGCGAGTATCATCTCCACCAAAAGGGGAAATTCGTGGGCATGAAAACTCATTTGTTAAGGAGGGACAATGGCCATACAAAACCCCATGTGAAAAATTGGCAGTGGCAGTAGTACCAAAGTTATGAAAGATGCGTGGGTTGATCCTAACCCTTTCATGAGGTAGCCTACCTTCATTAACTCTAATGAATCGACCCCCTTAATAGTTTAGTGGCTCCTTAATGAAAGCGGTAAATGGAACCAAACAGAACTCCATAAATTCTTTGGCTTGGAGTTAGTGTTGAGAATAAGCAGGTTATTAAGGCTCGACAAAGAGGAGAGGGACAACCTTGTTTGGCTAAAATCAGATTCTATTAAATCCCCCACCGCTACTCTTTACAAAGACCTCTTTCGTGGCGGAGAACTTCAACACAGCTAGGTTTGGAGGTTACTAGCCCAGCCTCGCTTTGTCATGTTTCTTTGGAGGATCTATTGCGATGTTATCCCCACATTCACCTGGCTCAAGCAAAGGCGTCTACAGGAGACTAATAGATGTCCTTGAGGTTGCTATGTTAATGAGGACTTGCAACATTTTATTTGTGAATGTAGCTTCACTTGCGCAGTCTTCGATGCCCTACAAAGGCTGTGTGTTGAGACAGCCATAGAGATTGATGCTGTGCTACTAGAAGAGGCTAATAACAAGCTGCAGTTTAGCACCACTCCTCCCCCACAGCCAATCATGCTCAGCCAGCTGGACGTACAGGAAAAGAAAGGCTCCTTCCACAGATTTGCGGAATGTGAAAGCGCAGAAAGTGTAACCTACATTTCCCATTCCGGCTGCAGATTCCTGTCCCGCTAGCATGACAAATCTCCCCACCTTGCAAGATTCAAGGTAGAACTTATCTAAAAGGAAGCGTGCTACTATACCCACCACTTCCAGCCCTCCCCATTGGCTTGATGAAGGAGAGCAAATTCTACCAAATTTACCCAGACCTATTGGTAACAATAGGGAATTTTTCTGTGCTAACCTTTTTTCTGAAGGTTTCTCCAATGAAGGCGACTCCGGTTTAACACCGAGGCTACATAATCGACACTCAGCAGCTGATTTAAGTGGATAGCAGCTCTGGACAGATGCATCAACAACTCTGACTGCTGCTGCAATAGCAGTTGCTACTGCAGCAGCAGCACAGAAAATTCCTACTACTGCTACAGCAGTGCACTCTGCTACTGCTAGACCAACAACGATTCCTGCTGCCGCTACTATTCCGACTGAGGGGAATCAACCACCTCAAGCTCGCAATGCTCAACTGTTAAATCTCTTCCTCAGCAACCTCTAGTCACGAGTCACAAAAAATCCAGCAGACCCTCAGGCAATCAAAGTGGTGGCTGCTTTGTACCATTCATGGAGAGCTCGCAACGGCTGTGTCCACAACAAACCCTTCTCGTTGCCTAGAGTCATCGCTGCACTTGTTCACTTTAACGAGGCCCAAAAGCAACCTTCATCTAATTTGGGGAACTGGGATCCCTTCAGCCTCAACGGCTGTAGCAACCTCTCTGCATTCCATTGGGATCCCCTACCCCCACGGTAGATTAAGGTGAACTTCAATGACTCCATTAAACAAAATGGTTCGGCAGGTGCAAGAGGAGTGGTTTGGGATCACCAAGGCAATTTTCTCATAGCGATTGGGTCCAAGCTCTACACCTATGCCACTCCCATAGCAGAAGCAACGGGAGCGCTCATCGTGATGACAGCAGCCGAGGAGTGGCTGGATACGGCGGACGAGATTTGGATAAAGGGCGACTTAGCCATCACCATTGAGGACCTTCACCGGGCAGCCAGAGGACATCCTTCTGACAGGACCATGGCTCAGTTCTCTACTCTTTTTTGTGCTTTTAAGGCGTATAGAACCACTCATATATACAGAGCCGTAAATAAAGCGGCAGATTTTGTAGCTTCTCTTTCCTGTTTAGATGATATAGAATGGCGAAGAGGCATGTCCCTCCCATTCAATTTTTGTACGATTCTCAATGAAGATTGAACCTTTTGTACTTGATGTATCTTCATTTACTGTTATAGTATTATAGGCTATGACTGAATTTTAGAAAGAGTTGAGCATTGTTCTCCCGAGGATGACATTGTAGCCTGACTTGGCTCTAATGATTGTGAAGTTCACTATGCTCATGAGGTGGCCGTTGTCGTCACAAAAGGAGACCGACTGAGGGATGAATCCTAGCGGCTAAACTCTCTACCCAGAGAAACCCAGCAAGGTAGTTCCTGCATGAAGAAGGTTTGCTTCCTTAAGGCTCATCTAGAGGAAGGCAGATTCAAATCAGATATTGATCGCGCTTTCTGAGTCGAGGAGTACTCGCCGAACATCAAAGTTGACGACATGGGCAATGGCCACTATCGAGTCATTATGAGGGTTGCCCATATGGGGAAGATCTTCATGATAGAAAATGAGTGGGATGGAAGAAGAGGGTTGATAAGAGATGCCGCAAACTTCTACCACTTGGTGGTGTGTAGTGGCAGGGTCAACGCTGAAGATAGCGTTGATGGTTCTTGCGGCAGGGGGATAGGATTGCACTGGTCAGTTAGGATTTGGAGGTGGTGAGACCCGGGTTGGAGCTCCATGTCTACTGGAGCCTTGCCCCTCTGTGCGGCATTAAATATTGGGGCCATCAGCATGAACTCTTCTAGCTTGCCTTGATCCGCCAATTTGTCAAGCAGAGCTCTCAATGCGTGGCACTTGTGAAGCCTGTGCCCGTAGTTCCCGTTGAACTCACAGTAGTTGTCTGGGTCCATTTCGGTAGGTGGAGTCAGTTTGAGTCCTACAGAACTAACCCAACCTTGCTTCACGGCTGCCGCTTATACTTCAGTAAGCGGCCGAGAGAAAAAATATTTTTGCTCACGGGTCTATTGCTGTTTCCTTTTGTTCTTGCTATGATTCCTTCCCCTATGAATCATCATGGATGATGGTTCGTTGCCCTGATGTTTCCTCTTCTTCTCCTTCTTGACTCCAGAAATGTCGTGGGGAGAGGCCTCAGCGTTCTCCAATAGCATGAATTGGTTGGCCCTGGCAACCAACTTCAAGTAGCTTCGAGGTTTAGCCAGTTGGAGGGATTTGGACAAGTCGCCGCTCTTGAGACCCCTCCGATAATTGTGCATCGACAGGATCTACATCTTCTGCTTCTCACCCTGTTTGATGTTGGCGAGTACTATATCAGAAACAACCATCCTTGTTCGGCCAATGAAGCTAGCGATCAACTCCCATTTCAGGTGCTCATAAGAACAGATGGAGTCCGTCGCAACCTGCTAGAGAGGTGCAAGGGCCGCCGCGACTGGCAGGAGAGGTGCAGGGGCCTCTGCGACCGGCGGGAGAGGTGCAGGGTGCAGTATGGCAGTGCAGACTAGCTGGGTCTGCCTGAGAATCACAATCTGCTGGGTTGTGAGGCTAATAACCAGATCGGTGAGGTTTGCCAGCATCCCCTGCAACTCCGAGATGCGGGTACCTCTGGAAGAAGAATTATGTTGTTCAATCGCTGGCGTCTAATCGTGCTCCTGGTGTTGATGGTATTACGGGCTCTTTCGTTAAAGGTTATTGGCATATCACTCACAATGATTTTTGTGCTGCTATTTTGAACTTTTTTGAAACTAATTTCATGCCTCCAAGGTGGAAAG
>KZ452313.1:1467339-1475085 GCA_002786265.1 Apostasia shenzhenica | reverse complement strand
CAAAACTGTGCATAAAAAGTAATTTTAAAAGAATAGGGTATTTTTGGGAATTCAAAAGCTCAGCTCTTAAGCTCTACATCTTTAATAGTATAGTATAAATAATAATATCTAATTTACCTCTCCTCTCTCTACTTTCTCTCTCTTGCCGCACTATCTCTACTTTCTCTCTCCTGCCGCCCTCCCTCTCTCTCTTCTCTCTGCTTTCTTAATAACTAATGAATTTAAATTATATAATAAATAATAAATTTAAATTACATATTATTTAATTTTTAATTTAATAATTTATACTATATAATTAAGAGTGGTACGGGACGCTGAATTTTTGAAGTTTCCGAAATATCCTTACAAATTTTAATTATTATTAAATTAAAAATTACTAATATGCAATTAAATTTTAATATTATATTGAATATTATGTAATAAAGAGAGATGACGCGGCTAGAGAAAGATAGAGAGAGGGCGGTTGGGGAAGGAGAAGAAAGCGAGAGATTTAAATTATAATTTTCATTTCTCCTCTCTCCTCTCTCCACTCTCTCTCTGCTTTCTTAATAACTAATAAATTTTAATTATATAATAAATAATAAATTAAATTACATATTATTTAGTTTTTAGTTTAATAATTTATATTATATAATTATTTTTAGTATAATTAATTTTTCATTTTTTAAAAAAAATTATGAAAAAAAAATTCATGCAAATTTTGCATGGGACAATGCTAGTAATATATAATAGAATTATAGATACATTTATTGGCATGTAAATTCTCTATATTGTATTCATCAATTTATTTTAAAATCAAGTTTCATGTTAGTCGATCTTAGTTGTTTAGCATTGTTTAATAAGTCATTTTCATTTATTTCATTAAAAAGTAAGGCTCCCTTTTAAATGATATTTCATGAATATTATCTCACAAATACTATAAAGTGAATGAAAAATTACAATGACACTACCATAACCGTCTATCACACCACATAACCAATTACAAAAAAGTTACCTTGATTAACTGATGATGAAATCTTAGCAATTTGTTTCAAAATGTTTAAGGTAATTTAATTTTCATAAAACCTCTAGCATTCGATTAAAATGCAATAATTAATCATATGCATGACTAATTAAACCCTATGTCCTCTTGTGCTAACCCATCTCCTCTGGTACTGCTAATAGTTCTTTCTCGATCCTTCTCCTATTTGACGAAAATCTTGACGGTGAACTCTTCTCCATAGAGACAACGATTACACTAAAATTTCTCTAGTGTCTTCTTCACTTTCTACAGTCCTGCTAGTCTTCAAGAGAAAGTTGGAAACAATGAAAAGAAAAAAAAGAGCTTTCTCTATCAACATCTCTTACCATGAGGAAAAAAGAAACTGAGTAATGTGTATGCTTTATTTCTCATATATCACTACTCTTCTCAGTATGTGTTACCTCTCATTATTAAAGGTGATTATGACTAGTTTATGGCTATTTTCTCAATGATATTGATTTTCAATATTGTGCATATTATTATTCTTTATTAATTTAGGGCCTTTGTGATAGTCCTTTTCTACAGTATGCATGTAAACATGAGTCACTGATTTAGGATTATTGTTAAGATTTATTCATTAAATTTTATCAATTTTACTAGCATGCATAACTAGTAGTTTATATGTTATGTTGAACGATATATTTTCCGTTATTCTATATAATATTTGTGTCAATTAACCATGGCATCTAGCAGTTCAAAATTTTTCATTATATTTAGAATTGGGGTTAAGTGGAAAAGATTGCATAATGGTAGTAGCAAGAAGAGAACACAAAGAAGGTAGAGGATGATCATATACTAATTATTTTATGATTAAGATTCTTGTAAGTGGAGGATATTTGTCTATGGATGAAGATGCGCTTATTTGAGTTGCACTTTACATTACTTACTATATATATCACCTATAAGCAGTGCCAAATCATTTGTATATATGAAGTAGAAAAGATGAAAAGTCTAAAATGAGGACATATATATGTAAAGGGGAAATAGTTATGATTACTAAAATTGATGAAAGTGATTACAGGACATCTATCTTGTTTGGTTGGAGAATGAATTTGGGTAAGGAAAGAGAAAATAATTTATTTTATAGAGTTGATGGGAAATAAATTTATTTTAATATTGGGAGGTGTGTAGGATGTGAAATAAAGTTGATTTTAAGGTTGGAATTTGTGTTGGATGTGAAATAAAGTTGATTTTTAAGGTTGGAATTTGTGTTGGATGTGAAATAAACTTATTAAAATTTATAATAAATTTAAAATATTATTAAGATATTTTTTTGCCCATTTTTGGACTCATGCCAAACAAGGCCTAGTGTAGTCCACCTTCAAGGAGGTCAAAAACAAAGATACACTAATAATAGCGAAGCTGGTGTCATGACTGTGGAATCTGATGATGGATGTAGGGCAGAGAAGAACAATTCAGTAGGTTGCAACTTAGCGAGCGGTGTAACTTCTCGGTTAATTCAAATTCAGAGTTTTATTTTCGTAGCACTTTTGAATCAAAATACTATTGCCTTGAGTTCCTTGGACTTGGAACCGGCCCGGTCCTATTCCAACCAGTTCCGGATCTAATCCGGGACCAGTTGGCCTAACTTTGAACAAGTCTAAGTCCGGTCCAGATTTAGGTATTTGGGTCAGGCCAGTCTGGTGTAATTAATTAAAAGATATATATATTTCTATGTATTTTATAAAAAATATATTTTTTTTATATTTTTAACAATTCTAAAAAGAATTAACATAAACAAATTTCTAAAAGATATTATTAATATTAATAAAAAAATTTACAATAAAATAATTGTAGCTCGTACAAATATTTTATATTACAAAAAAATTATTCGTCGTAATTATAAAGAATTCTTCTAGAATACTCATCTTATTCTTCTGAGCTATTATTCTTGAATTTGTCCAGGAAATTGTACTGTTGATTTCGTGACTCAATAGCAAATCAATCCTATAAATAAGTAAGCATGCAAAGAGTTACAATAGGCAAACTACTTATGTAGCTCCTATTATTCTTCCTTCCTGTGGTAGAAAAAGTTAATTCAGAAGCTACAGTTGACGCTTTTGCTACTAGAATACCAAAATAGATAGAACATGATTGATAAGTTTTTTTACCATATTCTAATAAGCTCATATTATCGTCAAATATCTCCCCAAGGTGTAAATAAAACTAAAACTCGTTCAAATTTGTAAAAGCTTGACTCTATATTGTGGATTGCTTGTCAGCAGGCATTTTTTCTTTCTTTAAAGCAAGAGATCTATTCACTGCCGCCAACCTAAGAATGTTAAAAATATCAGGCTTTTCCCATGATTCTGCTTGAATTTCCATACGTCTCACACTCCTACTCGCAACCTGCTAACTGTAATAAAGAGAAAACAGATTTTGGAGAGTTATAACAATTGATACTTTTTTGGCATTAGTATTACTCCCCAAGAAATCAAAATATTCTGCATAAAAAGTTTCAATAGCTTCTGTCCCTTGGCAGAGATCAAGCATAGCAGTTATTAAATATAAAAGTAAAAAAATTTTCTATTATTTTTAAAATTTTAATTCCATGTTAGCAAAAAAAATTTTAGGAATTGGATATGATCTAAATTTTAAAAAATTTTGAAATATTTGAAAAATGTAAGACAAAAAAATAAACGAAGTTTAACAATCGCAACCTGAAAAATTTCAATAGACTCCATAAAGATTGATAATAATTCAAAAAAAAATTAAGAAAATTAAATCATAAGAATACAATTAAAGGTCATGATTAATTGTATATGAATTATAAAAGGCAGTAAGTAAATCTTCATATGACAAAAGCGATTTGAATAAATGATGAAGTGAATTTTATCTTATTTCAACAGATCGATAATAAAAATTTTATACAATCTTTTCTTGCAAGTACACAAATACATTTTCATTCACATCTACCGTTTGAATTCAAGCAAATCCATTATGCAACATGCTTAAATTTATCAATAATCAGATGTTCAAAATTAAAAATACTAGAAATACATAAGTTTATAATATGACATGCATATCAAATATGAAGAAGAGAACCGTAAAATGGAGATTTTAAAAATTACTGTAAAAATTAATTGCAGAATTATTATTTGAAACATTATCTAAAGTAGTAGAAAAAATTTTATTTTCTATATCATAAGTTATACAAATATTACAAATGTAAGTAAAAATAATAAAACCTGTATGAGCTTCATCTATAATATCCAAAGATAATATGTATTTCTACTTTTTCTATTGTCCATCGATCCAATAACAAGTAATAACTAGGTAACTCGTACCATTTATGCTAGTTCAAATATCAGAAATTAAACTAACTTTATAAGTAATATTACTGAGGTACTGTTGAATGAAAGATTTCTTATATTTTATAATCTTTTTTAAGTATTTATCTATTGCATTTTTTTTATGTGCTTGGTTAAATCAAACACCCACACCCTTATTTTCCTTGAATAATTATCCCATTTTGCAGCAACCAAAATGCAGAAGGATAGCAGCTGCTCCGTTCGAGAATAATAATTTATTATACAAATTGCTCTCTTGAAGTGTAATTTTAAAGTAATATTATGTGATCCTATCAGCACCAATCTCTTTTTTTTCATTATAAAAAAGAAAACTTCATTTTTTTCATTTTTTATGACAATATAACAAATAATCATTACCCAATGAAATTGACTTTTACGATCGTTCATAAGAGCAGATGTTAACATGTGTCTCCAGCGCTGCATCTCAGCTGTACACGTGGCACCCAGTAGAGTTCTCTCAAGATCTCTGTTATCATCTTCTCTCTCTTGCAGACTTTAGCTCTCTTAAGATCTCTGTTATCATTAATAATAATCTTCTCTCTCTCTTGTAGACCTCGGGCCTCGATCTTGCTAGTCCGTTCTTCCACAACTATCGACCATGATGATTGGTGTAAAAGCATCCCTTCCATCGAATACAATGCTTAAGCTCATCCACACAACAGCGAACACTAGGTTTCGCTGGCTCCAGCTATCGCTACCAGAATGCCTTATGCCGCAAATCAAGACGTCGCATGCTCCAGCCACCACAGGTTCCCATGAAATGCAAAGAACAAGAGGCCGCATGCTTCATCCACTTCTTCCGATTTCTTAGGAGGTTGACCGTGATGGGACCACTGGTATGAATTCAGCAGAAATGCAGCATCCCTTTTCAAATAATTCGCTATATATAACTTGCCTATAAATACCTTTGGATTAGACAAAAGAGAGGAGGAGAGGACACACAGGCAACAACAGGAAAGCTAGAGATAGAAGAGCTTTCTAACAAACTCATCCTATAATTCAGCCTGTATAGGTCTTTCGACCAAATTCATTTATTTTTAGTGAAATCTTCCTCATTGACTTTCCGATGGACGTAAGGGAATTCCTCCCTAAACCAACTTAAATCTCTGCATACTTTTCTAGATGCTTTTCATTCTCAATTAAGTCTTAATTGTCGGCTTAACTCTCTGTGTACCGTTGTCTCTTGGAACTTCTTCTTCTTATATCAACAACAGTATAAATTCATAGAGTTATGCTAACACTCTGAGTTTCTAAATCTTTAATAGATAATACGTAATGAGCAAACTTGTGCGCTATTTCATTACCCTCTCTTCTAATGTGAAAAGCTTCACAGCACTTAAAAGATTTTTAGGCTCTTTCTTACTCGATGAAGACAAAAATTAATAAAAAAAAGTGATCTTACTTCTTTAACTTAATAGCAGAATAGACAGCCAAAGAATCTGATTCCAATATGATATTTTTTTTAATCTCATCTTTCATCAATTATAATTTCAGCTATATTAATTTACTATGTTTAAAAATATTTAAAATAAAATTATTATTTATGTTAAGCCTGTTTGGATTTGTGCTAGAATATTTCAAATCATGCATTATTAATAAAAAAATAAAGAAAATTTGGGTGTAGAACTTATACCTTTTAACTCTTTAATTTCACCTCAATAAAAAAAAATCTTTAATTTTGTAAAATATATTTTTGAATTTCACAAAAAATTTTGGAAAAATAAATTACCAAACAATTCATTTTCTTTGTTTCTCTGCAACCTCAATCTTTAAAAAAATATATTTTTTTAAAGGTAATTGATTGTCAATAGACTATTAATTTGCTTGAAGATCCAAGGACCAATTGAAAATTTAATTAAATTTTAATTAAATTAATCCAAGCAGGCTGACTAAAGATTCATTTATATAGTTTGATATTTTAGTCAATCTAATCTCGAGCCGGCATTTTATCGATTCAATTCTTCTTGATATTGGATTAATTGAAAATTTATAACAATAATAATAAATACTATTTATATATAATAAATAATTAATTTAATTATTTGTATATATGACTATCTTATAATTTTCTCACGAGTCATGTTCAACCTGTAAATTAATTTTCTTTTTACTTTTTATTAGAGTCCTAAATTAAGATGAACAGCAAAATTTAAAATAATTAAATCAAGAAACATATTAATGTCTAAGATTTTAATCGAAAGAGCAAAAATTAATCAAAATTCGAACGGACAATTTCACAAATTTATAAGTTTGAATCTATAATCAACGACTAGGCCTATAGCTCGAGCCTCATCTAAATTTTGCATTGGATCGAAATCGAATTAACGTCTTTTTAATTCACTCACTTGTGAGCCTCGACTCGACGTAGAAACGTTGATGGCCCTAATTGTCGTTATATATTATTAATTTTAGATCTTATTATCATGAATGTTGCTTTCAGATAGTTAGGCATCAGTTTCAAAATTGCACGTCATTAATTTGCGTTTTCAGATTTTCTGTTAGTCATAAATGATGACAAGTCTGTTTTGTATTGTTATATATGCAGTTAGCTACACATTTGAACTGATCCAAAATGACCAAAAAAAAAAAGGAGAGAAAAGGCAAGCCAACTCAGGCATTTCCCTTTCACTTTTTTTCTTCAAAAACTTATAAGGGTATATGATATTTATATATGTGTTATTAATTTGTACCCGTACCCGATTAACCCGCCCCGACCCGCCCCTAATGGGACGGGTATGGGTACTCAAATTTTACCCACAACATCCGCCCCGTTATGAAATGGGGCGGGTTCGGGTATGAATCATCTAGACCCGCCCCGCTCCGTACCCGATTTAATAAACTTAAATCTGAAAATGGTTTCACTCAATGTGGTTCGTAGAATGCATAAATTTCATGAGATGTGGTCTTGTAAAAGAAAGTGTTTTTTGCCTCCACATGTTCCATCATATCTCACATTGCTCATCTATTGTGTCATTCTCACATGTTGATATAAAAATTGTAGCATAATGATAACTATTAAATAGCCAGTTAACTTGATTACTAATAACCAGAAAATTTTCTTTTTTGTAAATTTGTATTCGAAGTTTTTCCACGAACTGAAATTGAGAATATCCTAAATAAAAATTCAAGTTTATATTGAAAACCACTCACAAATTTTAAACGAAAAGTTAAGAAAAGTGAATGCATTTTTGTTAGTAGTAATCAGGCAAATCTTGGTAACGTGAAAGAATCTTTTATGTAATTTTGAAAAAAAAAATTAAAAAAATCCATTATAGCAAATAGAGCTAACAGATGTGATATCAAATATGTAAGGCTGCGTATGAATTCATTCAAAGTTTGCTCGATTTTAACTTAATCTTGAGTTAACTTGAATTAATTTAAACCGAGTTATAAGCATGAAATCAAGCTTGATAT
>KZ452313.1:1459839-1462339 GCA_002786265.1 Apostasia shenzhenica | reverse complement strand
CTTATGTAAACTTCATTTTCGGTTAAACCATAGTTGCGCACACACCCTCTAACATCAGCCACTCCCTACTATTTCACCTTTGTCCTTCCTTTTTAGTGAGTGGAGAGAGGGAAATAATCTCTCTCCAAAGAAGTACTTACAGAAATGTTATCGTTGTCGTCTTTCCAAGTGCAGGCACACTAATCTCATGGTAGTTTGGATGTAGCTAATATGTCTCCTGTCTATACCATAACTATTGAGAACATTATCAAAAAATCAAAGTGATTCTTACTTAATTCTTGTACGATTACCTTTCGCAAATTCAATATTGTGCCCTAAATCACCATTCTTTAATGAGGAATAAACAAACATATTATTATCTATCTTAACACCTTTCGATATCCTCGTTCTCATCTAGTATCACTTATATAATTTTGCAAACTAGTACCATAACTTGAAGGGGGGAAATGAGAGAAAGGATCCTTTTAAGCTTAAGCACTTGACGTTGATGATCTTTGTAATAAAACCTATGAAGCTGTTAGAATATTAAACTTGATTTAATGCAGGATGCATTGTTTCAATGAAATCATAAGTAAGGTCATATTTTGGCTTAATTTCTGGCATTAAATGGCTGATTAAACTCTTTTATATTATATATTTTGATGAAATGGTATTGAAGTAAGTCAGAAGTTCAAATGCAGAAAAACGGCTCCACAATCAGAAATTAGTAGAGGGAGTTATTGCTACTTTAAGTGAAGACATGTTCAGCTACTCCTATAAAAAACCGAAATTATGTTTATTAGCTTTAAATGGAGTCTTGTAAACACTAATCTATGAACGTTTGGAAGTTTTAGAGTCACACTTTGTTTTTAGTATAAATAGACATTTTGTAAATCAGTATTTAAGTATGAAGAAGATGACAAGTTAAATTTCTTCCATTCTTTTAAGTTTTCTCTTCTACCGTACTATATTAGATAGTATTGTGCTTACCCACCTTCCAACAGAAGCCCACGTAAGAGCATATAGTTTGCTCCAGTATATTTTTTTCTTCTTGAATTATCACCCGACAATCATTCACTGTCCTCGTCGGCCAATGAACATCAATAAGAAGTGTACAGAAAGTGCCTACTACAGTCCTTACATTAAAGACTATTATTGTTATAACTTCATGTGTTTCAACTTGAAGGATATTATACATTATTTATTGGCTAACAATAGAACTACTTTTTAGCTTGTATGATTTTCCACTTTTCAAGATGTGAAGGCAAGATGCACGAATAAGACCATGCAATATTAGTTTTAAGAGGACTGACAATTTAAGATGTAGTAGTGGAGTTGAGGCCGAAAACTATATGGGTAGTGTTTTTTGCATGCGAAATTATTAAGAAAAGTTAATTTCCCCTGGACAAAACTAAATTCCACGACTAAGGAAGTCTCGGACTAAAGAAGGATCCTTGAACATGGTGAAGTGATAGATCAAGAAATAGAGTACGTAGGTTGTGTTGTAGGTAGTAGGCTGGGCACTATCAATGATTTGTGTCACTTTGATTGCTTCATAATAAGATGATAGGCAAGTATTTGTGTATGATTGCAAATGTTAAGTGCTAATTTCAAGATTAATACCATGGACGCACCATTATTTTTCTCTTTTTCTGGTTTTTCAAGTACTTAAGAGTTTAAGTCGTACTATTTTTTATATGAAACTAGTCCTACTATTTCTATATCTGATCTATATTTGCTTTTCGGCATTATTCAAGTCATTTTTACTAGTCTATTTGATTATTACTGATGAAAATTCATGTCAAACATATACATACACACATATATATTTCATTTAAATATGCTAACCTCATTTATTTAGCCATTAAAAATTAACCCGGTTTAATTTTAATCAGGCATATCACATCACAAATAAAATTTAATATTAAAAAGAAACTTTATTTCACATATCTTTCACACATTTTAATAAATAACTAACTTTATATCATAGCCTTCACAGTACATATCCTAACTTTATTTCATAATCATTCATTAATTTTTAATTAAAAAATATTTTTATCTAAATTTAATTTTAAATCTTATAAATTAAACAAACAGACCTTTAGTGATCTTCATTTGTCTATGTGGATGTCACTTTAAACAGTCCTAAAGCTTGATGTGTTAGCTTTAGATGAGTTAGGCCAAGCTGTATATCTGATTAGCTCGGCAAAGCTTAGTTGTTGATGTAGAAGTTGACTAAATTAAAGACAGATGTGAAAATATGTAACGAAGATTTTATTATTACATATAGAGAAACATAATTATATATATTTAACTATATTAATATACATATATATATATAATTAAGCATACACAAATAGGACTAATTAATTTATAATCCATCCATCTATCTATCTATCTATCCATCTATCTATCTTCTATCCATTTATCTATCTATCTATCTATCTATCTATCTATCTATATATATATATATATATATATATATATATATATATATATATTATATATATATTATATTTTA
>KZ452313.1:1393807-1459814 GCA_002786265.1 Apostasia shenzhenica | reverse complement strand
TATATATATTGAAAATAATCCTACTATACATTGTGCCGGTTTTATACTGTAACATTTTCTTTAGTTCTATTAAAAGAGTGGATAACCTTTATATCTTACATGTTAATATTATTGGACGTGTATCATATTGGATAATTTTTAATTACATTAATGTTACATAGTTAAATAACAAGGCAATACGAAGGAAACTTCATGTTAATTAATATACCTTAATTTATATATTTTTTTATTTCACTTTTTGACAAAATAATTTCTTACTTTATTTAAAAATTATGATGATTATGTAATTTTGAGACTCTCCTTCTTAGGCAAGCTCTTTTCCCACTTAATTAGGAAAAAAACATAATTTACAAAAAAAAATTAGTTAAAAAAATCGTAAATTAAAATATATTAATTAATATGCAGTTTCCTTCATAGTTAACTAAATTAATTTTTTTATATATGTGTAAAGGAATAAATTATTCTTGTTTTGAAGAATTTTTTCGGTTGGGTTTCTTCAATAAAAACCAAAATTAATTAGATTGGATTTTATTTAAACAATTCCCTAATGTAGTAATCAATATTTTTGAGCACTTTGAGCAACGTCTATATGTATGAATATATATACATATACATATACATATACATATATATATATATATATATATATATATTGACTATGAAGTTTTCTAAATTGAAGATATAAATAAATTAGCATTAGATTTAAATAGTGAATCTGCTATTATAAACTCTAACTCCTTAACATCATCAGAAGATGCATGAACAAGTCAAAGAAATAAACTATATTTTTATGTTAAAAGAAGAAAAAAATGAAGAAATCATTCATTGAACAAATAATCAATACTACAAATCATGATCATAATGAATAATTTATATTTGATAACAATCTATATCAAAAAATTATTAAACTTAAAAATAATACTAAAGGAAAAGATATTTATAAAGAAAAATTTAGTCTATAACTCACAAAACTAGTAATGTATTTTATTATATTTAACAAAATAATAACAAAGTTATTATATTTAACATTAAGCATAACTACATCTAGGCTCGTGGGGTAGCTCCGGTTTTACGAAGATACATAAAAACAAATTATTTGTCTCCTTGGTGCTTCCCTTAAAATTAATTTTTTTACGTGAATCTCATTTTACAAACACCTACTTGTCCTAGGACAAGTGTACGAACTTGTCATCACATTCGATGAGAATATATTGACTCGCGAATGTGACACCTAATACGCATAATTATCATAGTCATTGTTATCATGTTATTTATTCATTTGATATAAATTCATGTATGTTACTGTGTATGCACGTAATAATTCTCTTAAATCTTAAGATAATAAATTTGTGATTATGAAATCTTATTAAATATTTTATATAGTTCATAGCTAGTTGATATCTTCTACTGAGTCCTGTTGGTGGACTGACGTCATTTTTTGCAATATTTTTAAAGGAAATTTAGCACAAGCATAAGAGGCATAGGTAAGAGACAATTAAAAGATTATTTTAGATTATTTGTGTTTAATATTTTATATTTATTTATGGTGTAATATATTAATTATATATTAAGGACAAATTTATGTTAAGATATAGTAGAATTATTTGATAATAAAAAAAAAGAATTTGGATAACAACTGAGGTAAAAGTAGAGATCATTACAGTCATACTTCATAACAATTTACATTTAACATTATAACACACTAAATTATTATGTAAGTTCTTGCCTTTTTTTGTCTCATTCAATTATTTTTAAATTCTCAAATGAGGAATATAAGAAATATGCGAATATCCTGAATATGAAACTTTCAAATATTTCTATGTTTTCATTGGTTAAAATATTTATTTGTTTGTTACTCATTGATAATTTGTTATTTAATTGAATTGAGATCTGAAGGGCTGACCCAATGAAAAGTCATTTTTAAATAAATTCTTTAAATATTTTTAGATTTAAGGTTCTGTCAGTTTCGAGCCTAATCACAAACTACCATGTTATTTTTCTTTTTCATCGAGTTTCTTTCTTGTATCTTTGTTTCTCGATTAAAATGTTTTTAATTTACATTTACGAGCAGGTAGTTAATTGGGTCAATTTTATTTGTTCAGAATTTTTTATGATGATTGCGTATAAAAAAAATTTAAATTTTGTGACACATATTTAAAAGAACAGTAAGTAATTGTAATTCTCGTAATTTATTATTACATAAGTCATGTAACTCACATAATTTATAGTTATAAATTAAATTTTAATTAAATAAATTGTGTGGTGTGTTTGACTTATAAAAGCCGTATATAAAACTTATAAATCGTATAAAATATGTACACGATACGATGTAGAGTCTTTTCATACCCAGTAACCACCATTCAAATAACAATATCTTACAGTTATTCTTAAATAAATGATTTATCTATATTTTTTTATTAGAAATTAAACATCTTTAGAAAATTAGGCCTTCAGTCCAAGTTTTCAAAGTTGAGGCTGAGGTTTATGATTTAACGTATTCGATCGGCTGGACCGATTTAATTAAGGGAGTATTTGGTTCGTTGTTATCTTGGTGTTATATTATGTAATCTAGATGTTATAATATTTAGATATCATCTCTTGACTAATAATTTTATAATCTAATTAAAGATTATTTATACATGTCATTAAACCAAACCATTACTTTCTATAAATAATATAATATAACATCAAAATAACATTAAACCAAATACCCTCTAAATAATCTCATAATTATATTATAAATAATCTTTAATTTTATTAATAATAAAAATAATTTTAAAGAAATTAAAATTAATTTAGAAACAAAATGACAAAAGAGAAAAATTTAAAGAAAACTAATGCTTCAACATGCATAAACTATCAATTAAATGGTAAAAACATAAATTAAACTTAACTATTAATTCACATAAATAATTAAATTGTCTGGATTAGAAAAATATAAAAACTTAATAAATATTTATCCAGTCCGCTCTACGTATTCATGAATTTGACGTATTTGGCCGATCGGTCCATCCAATTTATTGGTCAAACTAAATTTTAGTCGGTCCAATTTAAATGAACTTTTGTTTTAATTTTACGAACAAATTGGACCGAAATAGTAGTTAGTTTACTATTAAATCGATTTAACCGGTCGGTGCAATCCACCTATTCGAAGAAGCCAATCTACTTTACAATTTCAAAGATCATTGCCAGCTCTACTCCTTTGAAAATATTTTTTATTTTCCTCCTATGGACTTTCATGCCACCTCTTCCTCTGTGGAGAAATTTTTGCGTGCACCGGTGCACGGTGCACAAACCAATTAGCGCACGACACATCAGCACGTATGACCCATTTTTATCCACGTGTTGTGTATTAATTGAGCTTGTGCACCATACACCGGTGCACGCAAAAAATTCTCTCCTCTGTGAGGTTGGCAGTTGACAACAGGCAGAGCTAGTGGCCTCAATTTAAATTTAAATGTTTTGAATTTAAATTATATTTAAATTTAAATTGAGTTTAATTTAAATCAGTTAAAACATATTTGATTTAAAAATGATTAATTTTTAATTTTTTTATTTAAATATTTATTTTATATGAAATGTATATTAAATATAATTTTTTTGATTAAGTTTATATGCACTATTATATTTGAAATTATATATTAATCTCTTTTAATATATATATATATATATATATGTATAATAATATTAATATATTAAATATATATATATATATATTATATATCAAGAAAGTTTAAATGACTATCAAAATTAATGAATAATAAAGTTATATAATTAATTTTTAATATAAAAGAATATTCCTAGAATATTTCTGGTATTTTGTTTGGAAACGTTTAATAAATTTAATTTTAGAAATATTTAATGTTGCAATAATTAAGATAACCTATTTATTCAAAAAGACAATCTAAGAACCTATTAATAAAGTGTATAATTGGTAGATCAAAATATAATTATTGGAACCTATCATTAATTAAGCCTACATGTTATTGCATGATATTGAGTTGATTATATGTTAAATTCATTTTATTTTAAATAAATTAAATTTTAGCCATAAAATGAATCAAATTCAATTAAACAAATAGTAAATTACAAGATTCTAAAATAAAAATATAATATCATACAAATCTGTATTTTTAAATTTTAAATTTTTAAATATCTAAACTACGTTAAATATATCGGTTTATTCTTTCATTATTTTTTATATTAAATTCATAGCAAATGATTATTTTGTCTCCCCTCTTTCTCTCAAAATGAGTAAGGAGGAGGTACATATAGGCCCTCCGCCCTTTCTCTTGCACTAAGGCTATTAAAAAAATATTTTTTATTTATGAGCATAAAGAAGAGTTATAACATTTAGAGAAGAATATACTTAATGAGAATAATTTTAAGCAATTTTTGAAATGACATGATAGGTTTGAAATAACAGCTGGCTAGTTTAAGCAGGTCAACGTAATATTGACACTAGAAACACTTCTAGACAAACTCATTTGAGTGGCGGTGGATGTCCGGCCATAATAAGAGCAATTGTTTAAACTATAATTGATGTAATGGTCTTTCGATCATAAATAATTTTGAAGAACTTTAACTTATCCTAGAGACTAGAAGTTAAAATTTTAAAAAATATAGATCTGCTTTATATCTTTCAGCAACCTCGGAGACCATAATGTAATTTACCCTTCAATAAAAAAAATGAGCCAGTTTCACTTTCACATCGCTCTGCCTGCCCTACTTCTCTCCCTCCTGCGTTTCTCTATAAACCCACTGTGTTCCTCCTCCCTCTTCCTCCACTCTCCCTTCCCTTCCCTTCGTTTTCTTCGATTATTGCGACGTACAGTATCTTGGCCCTTCTTTTCTTTGGGGACCCATTCTCCTTCAAATCCAGCCTTCTTCAACCTGTGGTAACATTCATCCAGTTGCTTCTTCTCTACACAAATGGCTCCAGAAGGAGGGCAACCTTCAATAGCTCCAGAATCCAGGATCTGCGTCACTTCCCCTGCCTATAAAAACGAAGACAGTAGCAGCTGCCTATCCCCCAGTTCCGTTGCTTCCAGCGAAGAAGAGAGCTGCAGAAATTCCTCCATCTCAGATTGTTCGCTGATCAAATTGGGCTTCGAAGTGATCATCGAAAAGGCTGATGAGAAGAAATGCAGGATTTGTTATATGGATTTGGAGAGCGAACAGAGTCAGGAATTAGGAATCCAGATTGCGTTGGGCTGCTCCTGCAAGGGTGATTTGGCTGCTGCTCACATGCAATGTGCAGAGACATGGTTTAAGCTCAAAGGAAGCAAGTAAGGTTCATTAATTACTTCTCTTCGAAAGCCAGGTTTTTAATTTCATAATTTTATGATTTTTTTTTTATTTTAGCTGGATTTTCTAATATAATTGATCAAAATTACAAGTCGTATTTTTTATAAAAATATTCATTATGCATGTTAGGTAGAATAGAATATAATATTTCATTATAAATTTAATTTTAAATATTTATAATTTTATGTACTTATATATATTTTTTTTCTTAATCAAACTTGAAAAATTGGTAAAAACGCACTCAATTATATACGTATTGAGTTGATTTTGAATTTAATTGATTTTTTTAAGCAATCTAATTTTGAGTTAAAAAAAAAGGTAAAGTCAATTTAATTTAGAGCAAAATATGAGGGATTTTTTTATTTTCGCATAAAATTATATTTTCATCATTTTGTAGCCATCCAACGATCATATTCTTCTAATAAAAAAATTTTGTATAAATAAACTTTAATAAAAAAAACTATTGCATTGTTTTTTTTTTTTTTTGATAAATATTGTATTGTTACTCTACGTAGCAATGTATTATGCTAGATAAATTGAAATATATAACCAAAACCTAAATAATTTGCATAGCATTCCATTGTTACGTTGGATCATTTCTTTAGAAATTAATATGAGACAAATTTTATCTTATGATGTTTCAACTAGAAGCGGCAATTTTATTCAAAACTTCAAATTTGCTCGTACTTCACTTGATTCAAGATCAACTCAATTTTCTCATAACTCAAAGCTGACTATCCCAAAATGAAACCGATTCAATTAATAATCGACTTGATATGTGTGCAAATATATATAATTAAATTTTCATAAATATAAGAAATTTTATTTTTTTAAAAATATTATGATAATGTATACATAAAAATTTAGATATAATTAAATACGCACATAATACATATAAATAAGTTTATAATATTATACCTTTTAATATATGTAGTTAATTTAAAATATTAAATTAGATTTAACTCAAAATCGAGAAAAATTTTGGCTACTCGAATCAAAGTTGAGTCAAAATAAAAATAAAAAAATTTTGAATTGGGTCTGATTCGCTCAAACTCCATTCGTAGCCAACCGAGTTGGTTCAAGATATTTTTTTAACTCAACATAAATTTTAACTGTAAAAATCAATATTATTGCTCATCCAGCACAAATACAATTAAACTAATGAATCATTCTCTTTGCATGGCCTATTCTCATTTAGTTGGAGGTGCAGTTGGAGGCTTTATTAGGTTATAGAAAAAGATTGTATTTATATTTGTATAGGGTATTAAATTTTTTTTTAATATTAAAATTTGTATATTATGTGATATAAAATTTATTTTTTAGATAAATTATATTTAAGTCTTTAAATTTAGAAGATAATATCAGGTAAGTTCATGATTTTAAATTTTTAATAATTAAATTGTTAAGTAACGTATAATATATCAATTAAATCCTAATCTATTTTTTAAATACTATTTTTTTCTCTTTTTGGTCAGCAGAAGAGGGTCGATAGAGGGAGATAGAAATGGGGAGAGGCAGACACAGGGGGAGGAGGGCCTGGAGAGAGAGAGAGGGCAGAAAAAAAGAGTAAAAATAATATTTTATAAAAATTTAATAATAAAAAAATAAAAATAACCTAATTGATGTGTTATATGTCACTCAAGAACTTAAATAATAAAAATTTAAAATCATGAATCAATGTAATATTATGATCTAAATTTAAGAACATAAATGTAATTTATCCTTAATTTTTTATTAAAATATATATAAGATATATAATAATATTAATTTTTAATACTAAAATTTATGTAAAATCTTAAATAATATTTTTTTTGTATTAGAACTTTAAGTTAGATATGAAATAAATATAAAAAAAATAAAAAAAAATATTTTTAGTAAGTTGGAAGATGTGAATAATATAAAATAAAGTTAATTATTATGTTGAAATATATAAAGAATGTGATATAAAATTAATTATTATATTGAGATATGTGAGGGATATTATATAAATTAGTTATTATTTTAGTAATATGTGTAGCATGTGAAATAAAGTTAATTTTTAATATTAAATTTTATATGTGATGTAATATGACTGTTTAAATTAAACTAAATTAATTTTTAATTGTCAAATAAACAGGAGCTTATATATAAATATATATACATGTGCATATCCAATGGTATCATTAAATTAATGTGTAACTGATTATTTTGTGAACCATCTACTGGCACAACAATTCCTTCCTTAAATATTCTATCATATAGATTTTCAGACAATTAAAATTAATTATTTTCATTTGTTCAACTATTAGAAAACTAGTATTTCAGGGTTGAAATTCACAAAATAATGCCAAACTCTTTTCAACTTCAATCATTTTTCAGGACTAATGTTTAGGTAAAAAAAAAAATTCTGGCTTTTAATTATAGGCTTCCCTTTTATTTTAAATTATCGTAAAAAGTATTACGAATAAGAAAAGTTATGCTTCCCCAATAACTAATCAATTAATTTTTTAATTACAATTTTGAGCTATAACTTATTGATTTATTTAGTGGATTAAATTATAATCTATTAAATAATTACAATTAGTTAATATATTGGTAAGTTATTGGAGATATGTAGTAAAACTTTTAAGAAAATTATATGAATTAAACATGTACTTACCAATTTGTTTATATATATATATAATTATTTGAAAAACTTCCTGTAGTAACTTTAGGGAAAAATTATCAAAAAAAAAAAATCTTTGAGCAAAAAGATTGGAACAAATGGAACTTTTGGCCGTAAGCTTAATTGTCAAAGTGAATGCATAGTTTATCATAGCTGGAAGCTAGATTGTGACTATTAATTAGATATATTTTTAAGGACAATATATTTTCATTGTTAGTGAGTATTTCATGCTGCCATAAGTCAATAAAATATGTTTAATATGATTAATTTGTCGATTCTCACTAGTTCGGAATTGAGGCCTTGTTAATGTTGTATTAATGTTGCATTAATTAATTAAATCATGAAATCCTTTATTTTTCTCTTGCTATTTTACCATCTCGAGTCGATTGCTTCAAATTTTTAAGTTGATGTGGAGTTTCTTTTCTGTTTCAGGAACTGCGAAATATGTGGATCTATTGTGAAGAATCTAGCTGTGGATGCTGAGATCATATTCATTGATCATATTTCAAATGAATTGGATAATGATGCTTCGTCTCTAAGGGCTAAAATAAGAACCTTTTGTCATGGGTATCGCTTGATTAGTTTTCTACTAGCTACTGTGTTATTTATCTTGATCATCTGCTGGCTAGTTGACTCTAGGCTTCCACATTGAGCAAATTAAGCTCACTTTATGCACAAGCCAAAAATGAAGCTTGAACTTTCTATAAAAAAAAATGAAGCTTGAACTTGCTTTTTTTTTGAAGGTGATGGAAGAGTATGTACATGTTTATTACATTTTGCCAAATGTGTTAAATTGGCTCAATAATATTTGAATGTGAATTGGAGAATAAAAAAAACTTACCTATTGGTCATAGAAGAGTAAAGCTTACTTAATTAATTTCTAGGAATTTCTTTCACAGTTCTCCTTATGATCGAGTGCTATTCTCTATAAATTATAATTACTTCATAATTGAATGTAATCACATTAGTCCAAGACAAATTAATGAGTATAAGAGGGAGATCCAACATGGTATGAAAAAGAAGATGAAGATTTTAAATATTGGTGAATTGATGTTATGGAAATGAATAATAATTGTTATCTCAGTCAATGATGTACATGTTTTATAAAATGGATGACATATAGTTATCCCAAAGATGTCATGCATTTTTTTATGAACATAGAGGGTGGGCATGTGACGCCCGTGGCCTATGATGCCCGTGATCAAAGAGGTAGAGGAATAATCATCTGATGATATCTTAAGAATGAAATTACTGGAGCAAATTCGGGATTTTGGTAGGCTCTAAACCAAATAATGAATGGTAAGAGAGACAAAAAAATGAATCATCACACATTAAAAAGAGAAAAAAGATCCTGAGTTGTATAAGTATATAACGTGATCTTAAATAATAGAAGTGTTTTATAGGACAAAATTGCAAAGCTAATGATTAAAAGATCTATAGTTAAGTGTACTTCAGTTGAAATAGTATTAGGATAGGTAATTTCCTAAGAAGTACTCAAGTCAAGCAGTTTTCTAAAATCAATATGAACAATACCTCTACATTTAGATCACGAGGTGTTACAAAAAAGTAGTAACATCCTAAGTTATTCAATACTTTTAGGTAAATCTCACAAAAAAAAGTACATGATATAGTCTCATATGAACAAATGTAGGAGATGCTAAGTATATATATAAAAACATATCCTATTTTTTGTAAATATATTTTAAAACTGTAAAATCTATTGGACCAGAACAGATAATGTTTACTAAGATAAACTATTACATATGATATTATAGTAACTCTCTGATCTCTAAAGATCATACTAAGTATGTCCACATGCCTATAAAGACTATGGTGGGTGCAAAGCTTATTAAGGTTGCTGATCAGTTGTAAAAGGGGATTAAGGAATACCCTTAGGCATATCCCCACACAAAGAAGCACGTGATATAGTCTCATATAGACAAGTTAAGAATATCTAGGAAACATACTCTTACCCCCATGTAGATGTATTTTAAAATTATTAGTTTCATTGGACCAAAGCGAATAAAGTGTGGACTGTTACAATATCTATGTGACTTTGGGGTGGTTTGGTCCTAAAAGTTCTAGGATTTGTTTTTTGCGATTGACCACACTATTAGAAGGCAAGAACTAGTATATAGGTGTCTATGTCTACTGCAGCAAAGTTTTTCTTGCATAGGCTTCTCTAATAATAGACTTATATGCATTTATAAGCATTTGACATCATATTGGGCCGAACTTCATGAATCGACTCAACCTGATATAATCTACTGTGCATTTTATGGCCATTTTGAGGACAAATGCTTAAAATACCAGGGATCAAAATCAGCAAATCTAGCCAGCTAATTCTCTACCTTTCACGGACCAATTGTCATTTTTTTTTACTCACGAACACCACAAATTCTCTCACCAATTTAGAATTTGTGATGCTAGCGTGATTCGAACTTAAAGCTCCTAGTATCCAGACAAGCACTTTCCCCACGATCAAGTTCAGAGAACACCACTAAGTTTTTCATTTAAATAGGCATCAACTTCCAAGGGCTATTGAATATATAGCATAAGATGTACGTAAAAGTGAAACTTTTCTACATGGAGTAATACATCGCCCAAAATAGAGACTTGACCAACTAGTTAGGGGTGAGTTTTCCGAATTTCTTTAAAAATATGAGTAAAAGTTATGCCGAATAATCGCGCCTATATCAATTTTAGTATTCCCTCTCTACTTAACGTTGTAACTCAGATGTAGGATGTTAGGATTTTATATGATTTTTGAATATTTTTACACAAAATAATGTGTATATAGTACAAATTAAATTTAAATCAAGAAATAATTAGAAATATATTTATTTAAACTATGATTCACGTAAAATATTTTAAAATATACAGATAAAATATAAAAAAAATTCAAATCAATAATTTAATCTTAAATATATTTTTACTTTGAATTTTCTATCTTAAAATTTAAATTTGAGGCCCCATTTGTCTAGGAGTTTAAAATTAATCTATTTTAATTTTAACCAGGCATATCACATCACACATAAAATTTAATATTAAAAATTAAATTTATTTCACATCCTACACATATTACTAAAATAATAATTAACTTATCTCATATTCCTCACATATTCCAACATAATAACTAATTTTATATCACATCCCTCACATATCTCAACATAATAACTAATTTTATTTCACATCATTTACAACTTTCAATAAAAAAATATCTTCATCCAAATTTAATTTTAACTTTCTTAAATTTAACCTTACAAACAAACACATCCTGAATAATTTATTTTAGCCGAATCACAGCTAAGAAGAAGGTAAAAGAAGAGCGCAGAGAGAGAGGCGGTGAAGAGAGAGCTGAGAAAGAGAGGCGGTGGAAAGAGGAAGTGAGAGTTATATATATATTAATTATTATTATTATTATTATTATTATATTATATATATTTATCAAATGAGGCCAAGTGAGAGGGTGGATCATCTGAAATTATATTTTAGTCTGACTCTTTTCACCTTCTTACAAATAGGTCCAAATTATTTATATTTAAGTCTAAATATTTTTTTAAATTATTATATTTATATTTAAGTCCAAATAAAAGCGAACTTTAGCGATTTGAGGACACATACTTTATATTTTCGATGAACAGAAATGGATACAAATCGTAGCAATTTGTGAATACATAGACCTGTAGAATAGGACAAGTTTTTTTCTCCTGCTAAACTCACAAAATAGGTTCAAATTATTTATATTTAAGTTTAATTCTTTTTCAGGTTATTATATTTATATTTAAGTCCAAATGAAAGCGGACTTCAGCGGTTTGAGGACACATACTTCATATTTTCGATAAATATGTTATGAAATGGATACGAACTGCAGCAGTGTGCGGGTCTCAACGCCGATGCATGTGTGCTGATCAACCGCGTGCGGATTGAGTGCCAGAGTCATCGTCTCATGCTTGAGGACACCGTTATCGTAGAGTACATCACCTGCTACATCGCTGGCCTCCAGCAGAAGTACACTCAGAGCGACGGTATCAGGCCATTCGGCCTTTCCATGCTCATTGTGGGCTTCGATCCCTACAACAGACTGACCCATCGGGAACCTTCTCGGCGTGGAAAGTCGATGCCATGAGGAGGAATTCCAATTCCATGAGGGAATTTCTTGAGAAGAACTATAAGGAGACTTCTGGCCAGGAGATGGTCGAGTTGGCGATCCGAACACTCCTAGAGATTAGTCGTCGATTACTTCATGTTCTTCCTTTTTGAGGTATCTCGAGATCAAGGTTCTTTTTTTTTTATAGAAGATCTAGGTTCTACGTTCAATTGACTGATCACTTATCGTATGTTTTGATGGCACTCATTTAATTAGGATTATACTACCAAGTCATTTGTTAAAAGAATAAATTTTAATTGCACAAATGAAGGAGTTTGAATTATAATTTTATCATTTTGAAGATTTAAGATGTAAGACTAAAATTAAGAGAAATTAAGATACCATTTATTAATTTCTAATTTCTTAGGATGTAATACAAAAATTAAAATAAATTAAGAAATTAAATAAAAATTTAAAACTAAAAACTAAGATTAAGTAAAATCTAGATAGCAGATTATAATTTCTTCATATCTCAACATTAAAGTTAAAAAAATCAAGAAACTAAATTATAATTATTATCCTATAATTTAAGATGTAAAATAAAGAGCAAGAGAAGTTGAAATACTAAATAATAATTTGTGAAGACTTAAAAAATACAAGATAAATTAAGGACCAAAATTTATTTTTATTAGGTAATTAAGATTTAAAATTAAAGCTAAATAATTTAAAAAATTATTTTATAATTTTTTATCTAATATTATGTGACACTTTCTCTTCTCGCGTTGGTTCTAAGTAGCTTTTGATGAATTTTTAAATTAAAAAATTATAAATAATTTTTTTTTTCTTGCTAAACTCACTCAAATTATAATTTAATTTCTCGATTTTCATATTCTTATAAATTTATTCAAAAATATTTATTTTAGGTTCAAAATCATTCCTTCCGGGTCTAAATCAACATAAAATTTTAAATTATAAATTAAATTCTGGATGTCACAATTGTCCCCACCTTTAGAAATTTTATCCCCGAAATTTACATAAATAATTTTACGAATTTGATTATATATTCGAACTGATTTATAAGGAGGTGAAAAAATTGAAATTAATATGTAATTATTGCTATTTTTGTGAGTTTTTAATTAAAAAATAAGAATTTTTTTTATTTAATTGGTACTCTTATATAAAGTATATATATATAATGACAGATACATGCGTGGGTCAAATGAAGTCATTGCTTGCATTTATTGTTAGAGTGCGATTAAAATATTATATAAAATAATAAATGGACCAAACTACAGTCTGGAAACACACACGCACACATATATCTATATATATATAATTTATTATATTTTACAAGTTAAATTTTATTTATTCAAAAATTGACAAAGTGCATGCTGGTGTAATCCTTATCACTCAAAAATTTCTATTTACAAATTGAAGACTTTTAAGTCATTGGGTTTCAAACTGAGTCGAAGTTAAACTTCATTTCAATGTGAAATATAAATATTTTAATAAATATAATAATAAAAATATTTCAATTTAAAAAAAATAATTTTACGAGAGAATGTGTACAGTAGAGTTAGAGATAGTTACAAAAGGGAACGAAATTCAAATTTGAGTAATGTACATGTACGACTAAAACTTTTAATTGTGATATTAAAAAAAATAAGTCTTTAGCATCAAAAATATAACAGTTGGTTTAACGTCTCAAAATAAGATTTCATAAGCATAATTCCAAAAATTGAATTATAAAAAAATTTAAAATTAGCGTTATTGGCAAAAATTACTTTGAGATTTTGTAATTGTCACTTATCTGAATTAGGTTGATTCGATTTTACTAAACTTATATATTAAATTCAAGAACTTAACTATATAATCTAGTTGGGCATAGTGCTCAGGTCAAGTACATAATAAGTATAGAACCGAACTCATTCATGCACAGCGCTACAATCGAGTTGGGCATGGTGCTCGAGATTTATCTAATGACGGAGACTTCTTATTCAAGTAGACATGGAATGCTTTAGACAAAGAAGGGATAGTAATGCATTGTGAAGGCAGATTTGGCCGAAAACTTCTGATGTAAAATTTCAATTTTGACAGTCTCCACTTCAAATTCCATTGTTTCTCCGTACGAATGATCGTCTTATATTTAGCATAATTTATAGCTAATTTTTTCTTGGTCTCGACATGCAAATCGTGAATATATAGTGAAATGTGAATCCAAATTCGCTAGCCCTAGGTCAATGATTCGTGCAAATGTATAACCAATGACAATATGGACTATACCTATGCAAGTGGTCCACTGCACTAAGTAGGTATCTATCTTTAATGCTCACCTACAGAATTTCTAGGCACAAATAAGAAGTTGAAATTGTGACGACTTGTGATCAAATATGAGAGGGAGTGATTGCCAAATGATATCCCAAGAGAATAGAATCATTGAAGTAAAGTGCAGCTCCTTGTAGACTTCTAAACCAAATGATGTGCGGTGAAAGAGGCATATGAATAAATCGTACCACGTTAGAAAGAAAAGAGAGTTCCAGAATTATATAAGTAAATAACGTGATCTCAAATGATAGAGATATTTTTAAGGGCAAAAACGTGAGGCTAATGATAGAAAAGTTTGCAATTAAACGTGCTTAAGATAAAATAATACTATGACGAATGACTTCTTAAAATATACTTAAATTACGTAATTTCTTAAAACAAAAGCAAACAAAATCTCTACATTTGAACCACATGATGTTACCAAAATCATCAGATATGATAACATTATTACTATATTGAGAAACTATATTTGTAAGATACATATTGCCTTCACTCTCCAAAACAGATTTCGGGTGCAAGAACGTAAAATCTGCATAAATACTGCATAAATACAACAAACTTTCCTTTTACTGATAGATATGTTTATGTGGAATTAGAATGACCAACGCATAACATGTAATTCAAAAGGGTATCTCATACATACTCTGAATGAGCAGATTAAAGTGGCGTGTGTATAAATTTTGATAAAGAAAAGATGACTAGTTTGCACATTACAACTAGCCTTTCTTTACAGGTTTGCTCTTAAATATTTCATACCTGCATAGTTCTAATACCATGAAATAGCAATACAAACGCTTACCCAATTCAAACTATACCTTACCGTTTGCAAATCCTCCATGTCAGCTGTTACTTCCACATAGTTAAGATATAAGCAAAGTTTCGACTAAAACAACAACTTCATTCACTCGACAAGGAAACAAGCTTAAGCTCTTCCAACAGGAGAAAGAGGTGGATGGTGCGGTAAATAGCTTGTTGGGCCACCATCGGTCCGCATCAGATTAATCCTCGGATATTTATCAAATAAGTATTCTTTCAAGCTTTTGCGTTGGATTGGATGCTTGATCGTATTGATGGAATTCCTGCAGTCGAGGGTTGCGATCGAAATCACAAAAGCCTGCATTGTCGAAATGGATGACCGGAAATCCACAGTATCAAGTCCCTCTTTGAAAGCAAGAATACTGAAGGAATGCTTGCTTTTGTCACCCTGAGAATGCGAAACCTTTCATTAAATTAGCTTATGTGAGAAGTATATATATATATAAAGCTTGAGCAATGAATCGTACCTCGGCAAACAGTTCGATGCATCCAAACTTCTTAGCATTGTTTATCTCATGCCATCTATCAGACAGTATTGTCAGCCTGCAACCCTCATCCCACCCACCGCAGTCACAAGAACCACCTGACTTCCATCTTTCAATCAATGCTGTTGGCTTCCCAGTATCTGAGGAACCATGAATACCACTAGGGAGAATGGCTATGACATTCGACATGCCTGAAACTTCAGAATAATGCTCAACCTGCAAAGAATCCAAGTTCTCACATTCTGAATTGCAAAGATCAAACTTTTCAAAAGGTGTTTTCACAATTACAGCAGCAAGCTCGTTGCTAAATGCAGAATTCACTCCATTACTCAGAGAGAGTTCACCGCCAACCAAAACAAACTTCTTTATAACAGTGAAGTTCTTGGAGTCATGATAGCAAAGTTTGTGACAAGAAATGTGCAGGCTACCTACAACATCATAGAGCAAATTGGGTTTCCTATTCCTGCTAGGACCAATCCAGGCACCTGCTTTCTTCTTACTAGATTCTTGAGCCTTGTATATTGTATAAATGCCACAAAAGTTATCCCTGTTGGAGCTGCTTGTTCTGATTGTGGCTACAAGTAAACTGTTATCATTGGCTGAGAACATAAAAAGAGGTTGTCTATTCTTCCAAGCAAGTTTCAGTAGAGCTTGCTTCAATGGTAAATCAGAACTCTCATCCTGAAGCACATTTTGGGGATTTGATGACAACTGGCTACATGAAGAACAAATGCTATCATCAGATGACCCAGGCATGGCATTCAGTGATGTTGCAATTTTGCCAGTTGCAATGCGTCTTTTGTTTTTACATCGGTCATGGAGATGTGGAACCCGGGCACTTGCAGAAATTTCAGAATTATTATGGTACTTTATCTTAAGAAGCGGATCTAGTATTCTCCTCAGTGGGCTACGACTTCCCCTAGTATTGCTTCTTTCTCTATCATTCAAACACCCTGAGTTTCCGGGCTCCTTTGTCAAATGGGCTAATGATCCCACTCTCGTACTGGAGCTTGCATTGATCCATTTCAAACCACAATCAGAGGGAAGATCAGGCAAGTGCTGTTTTTGCCGTCCAGTGAAGCCTTCTACTTCCTTATGACTTGATTTCTCAGTTATGTTTCTCACAAAATACTTCAAGGATCTGTTGATCTGGTTACCTTCCTCACGTTTGGCCTCAGATTTAGTGGCAGTCATTCCTTTTGTTGTCAAAAGAGCAACACTAGCCTCTGCAGCCTTCTTATTATCATGTATGGCAGACAATGTATTAGCTCTTAGAAAACTGTCACGAAGATGACCCTGAGCACCTCCAACCTCCATGTAATTTCTTTCTAATCGTTCATCAGATAAGCACTTGTTATCAGTACAGCTCTGCTTCTGACAGCTTTCAATCTTCTCTTCTTCGACTAAGCTACCAACCCCACCCTGCATAGAGCTTCTACATTCTTGATGGGGCTTGATGGAGCTTAATTGAGAAGTTTTTAAACTAGAAAGCCCATGAAAGCATCTAGAATTATCTTCGACTACCCTAGTTCGTTGGTCTTCAGTAGGAGATATGCTGCTTCTTCTAGCAGAACATAAAAATGGTTCTTCCTGGTTAATAGATAAAGAAACAACCTCCTTTTTATCCATCATGTTGATTCCTTTCCATGACTGAAGACGCCTCCAATTAATAACACCAAAGTTAAGCGCTTTCTCCTGAACATTTTCTTCTCTCTCCACGCACTGAAGATATCCCGGCACCCTTGACATGTATTTAACCAGCTCCTCTGCTTCTGCCCCTTTTCTACTAGGCCATGGCTTTTGACAGTTTCCTGCGGACAGTGGCGAGGCTCTAAGTGTTGAGTTATCTGAAGCAATCTTTCCTGGCTTTCTATATTTCAAGGCCTTGACTTCATCCACAAAAGCTGCACTTCTAGCCCTTGGTGTTGTCAGTTTCTCCTTACAAATCTTAAAGGGCTTTTGCTGAAGTGAAACCATCTTGACTGGGGTGTTAAAATTGAGATTAGAGCTTTCTACATCTTCTGCAGCTTCAGTGTGCAAATGGGATTGCATGATTGGTTCAAAGGTTGATGTAGCTTCTCAGAATACCATCATTTCAGTCTTTTGAACTCCAGATACCTGGAGGCCTCCATTATATGGCTCCATGCATCTCGTGAACTCTATCTACGTATCCTCTTCCCTGATTCTAAAGCAAATATGACTAACAGAAGCAACCAGAAGCAAACAATTTGACTAGCCTGGTGAACAAGTATCAGAACAAGAAGAAAAGCTAACGCCTGTTCAAATATGGCTCAAAATATCAAAATAAAGCAGGAGATGAATACAATGGAAACAACAGCAGATGAGAACTTTCACAATGTTAAGAAAAGGTGGGAAAAAACAAGGGGCTTCTCTCTGCAGATCGAGAATTCGAAACGCCAAACCAGAAGAAGCCCCTTATTCCAACCTTAACCAGTAAAGTAAAAGAAAAGCATTCCGAGCGATAAAGCACTCTTTCGAAAAACCACACATAAAGCAACTCCATAGCCAAAGGATGTCCCCGTCCTGCACCGGGCTCTCACCATTGAATCAAACATGCAAGAACATAAACTCAAATCGAACAAATCTTCGATCGAAGACCGAGAATCGTCAAGCCGAGCATAACAGAGACAGTAAGGGGAGAGCAGAAGGCACCTTGCGAGCATGGAGGACCGATTCTAATCCAGCACTACGGCCAAGGAATGGAACCCAAAACTCGTCAAACTATCCAGTTGCAGTAGGGTTTCGGCGGTGCGTAGAAGAATGGTCGTCAAGCCCTCTTCTCTCTAGCTGACTAGCTGAGGACTGAGGAGGATAAACGAGAGAGAGAGAGAGAGAGCCGCGGCGGAGGGATAAAAGCGCAGCTGCCGTCGGATCTGGCGCCCGAGCCCGCTGGCGGGTTATCTTGTGGAACTGGCGGGGTGGGCCGCGGGCCCGGCTGCGTTGGTTCTTCACGGGTGGCGCGCACCATTGGATTTTTAGGACAGCAAACGGGTCCAGCTCGAACCGGACTCAGATTTCGATTCATTTAAATTCGAATCGAATTAAATTAGATGAGCATTGACTAAAATTTGACTTGAATCAAATGTTTAAATAAAAAAAATATTTATTTTTTAAATTGAATAAAAAATTTATCTTAATATTAGAAAGTTATAAAATGTGAAATACTTTAAATTTTAATATTCATATTTCTATTGGATGTGAAATAAAATTAATTTTTATAATTAAAATTTGTATTTGGCAAAACAAAATGTCTCGAACCAAGCGAGTTGACGGCAAATTGAAATAGCTCTGCATAAATGCAAACAGAGTTTAATGCTTGCTCATTAAATAATTGATATATTAATTTTTTTTTTGATAAAATTGATGTATTAGTTTTGAGTTTAATATTAGAGTAAATTGCAATTAGGATCTTGAGGTTGAAAGGGTATTGCAAATTAATTTTAATAGTTTAAAAATTTTAATTTAGGTTTTTATAGTTATAGAAATTTTATAGTTTTAGTCCAAATTAAAAGATAATTATTAATTTTTTACTCGCACGTTATAAGATTATTATCATTTGTTATTTTTATGATTTTTAAGAATATAATTTTACATTTAAATAGTGTTCAGGTGCAGAGCAGCCGAATGAACTGTCTGGTCGGCCGATCAGACGATTTTGTAGCTGACTAGACCGTCCGTTCGCTCTAAGAAAAATAGTAATTGCTTGAAATCAGGTAAGTAATTATCTGCAATAGTAACTATCACATGTAACTATATTTTTTCAAATTGATGTCTACTTGATTTTAAATTATTTTTTTTTTTTGATAAATATTTATTTAATGTCTACTTATTATTTGGTGGCCGAACGGATGGTCTGATATGAGTCAACGGACAATCCAGTTGACCAACCAGATGGTCCGATTAGCAGACCAAATAGTTTGGTTGGCCGACCGATCAACTCGTTTGGCCGCTCTACAAATTAACATCATTTGTGTCGTTGTATGCCAAGCAAAGCCCACTCATCTGCATAGCTCTGCGCTATTGGCAAACGGATGTCTAACGTAGTCGGGCATCTAATCCCAATAATTTTTCTAAGAATAAAGAGTATAATAATTTTTTAAAATATGCAAATAATTCAAATTACTCAAGAAATGATTAAATTTTATATTTTTTTATAGAAAAAACTAATCAAAATGGTGAGATTTTGAAAAAGAGACCAAAATTATAGCACTTTTACCACCCAAGGACTCAAATCAAATTATTTAAAAAATTAAAATCAATTTGCAATGCCCATCCAACCTTAGGTACCTAGCTATGATTAGCCTCTTCTAGGAAAATAATATGTCTTAATAAATGTAGTGTGATATAATAGTTGCAATAATTTACTAATTTAAATACAATAAAAGAAGAAGAATAGCTCAAATACTATAAAAATATGATGCTTCACTTTATTCTAGAAAAAACGCTTAAAAAAGTACATCCGAATGTAGATGAACCTTCAGTAAAAATTAGGTTATTCATAGTGACACGGTTAAGTCGTACATAAACAAATCAGATCATGATCGATCCATGAAGTGACTAAAAAAAAATAACATATCTAGTCGGATTTTAGATGAAGTAAACAACAAGTAAAATATATTCAATTAATTATATTATTTAGTCGAGTCTTGAATCAGATAGGATCAAATTTTTACACATTTATAGACCTAATTGATTGGGCTTAGCTACATTCTATGTTTAGTTAGATGTCATTTTGATTATGATTATCACTAAAATGCAAGGATGGTAGAAGGACAAGTTTGGGTTAAGTTTAATAAAACTCATACCCGCCCTACTTTCTTTCCATCATTGTCGATACCAGCCCTTACTAAAACGTTCTTTAATTGCCACCCCTATTAAAAAGTTCTCTAATTTTTTCAAATAATAGTAGTAATAATAAATTAGTTATAATGAGAAAAAAAATATTTTTTTAAATATATATAATAAAAAATAAAGTTATGTTAAAAATTATATAAGATATTAAAAAAAATTGATTGATGTATCAAAAATTATATAGAATTTGATATAAAGGAAATTTTTTTTATATTAAGTCTGTATATTGAGAATAAAAAATAAAATTTTATTTTATTTTAATTTTTTTAAAAAAATTTAAAAGTTATATTAATCATGATTATGATAAAAATAACCTTCAACTAAATAGTGATATGATCTTAGCCGAAGTAATAAATTGGATGAAAAACAAAGTGAAAAATAACAATAAAATAAATTACCTCGAATCGAATGAGGCCTATATCTTACGTAAAAATTTTGAAAAAAAAAACATATACTGTATATCCTTTATCGATGACAAAGAAAATTTTACCATAGTTATAAACTTGATCGGGTTGACTTTTGAAGGTAACCAAACTTTTTTTTAGAAGTCATTTGATTCGGTATTTTTTTCACGTTATAATATATTATCTAAATAACATCTTTTAAATATTATTTAAAAATTATTAAATTAAATAATTATTTTTAAAATAATATGACATAATATTAATATAATAGTGATCTAAGCACCTCCTTAGGTCTTGTTTGGTACCATTTAAAAAAAATCAAATTTAATATTTTATTAATATTTTAAATTTATCACAAATTTTAGTAATTTTATTTGACATTGAATGTAAATTTTAATTTTAAAATCAACTTTATTTCACATTCTACATATTTTTTAATATTAAAATAAATTTATTTTTCATCCGTTCTATAAAATAATACTTTTTTTATCTTTTTTTGAAATGATGTCAAATGAGGCTTTAATCTTATTTTGTGATTTAAATATTTATTTAATAGATAACACATATTAAATATAAGATATATTTATTATAGATAAATGTGAAAGCTTAATCATAGAGAATCTATTAGCAGAGCTCAAAGAACACAAATTCACCTTAAACCACCGGTTTAAAACTCGATTTTAGTTTCCGTCACAGAATAAAAACATTAATTTCATTAATAGTTTCGATTGTTTCAATTTTATTTATAAATTATTTAAATTTTATAACTTTAAATTTAATTTATTAATAATAATTATTTAATATCATTTTTTAAGAGATAATTAAGTTTTGATAATTTTGGCAGAAACTTGCCCAAAATTCGATCGAAACTTCTTAGTTTTCATTGAAACTAAAATTCGGTAACTTTTTTGATCGATTTTTATAAAAATTAATCCAAAATTATCGAAATTATCGAAATTTAGCAGTTTTGCCTAAGTTTTAAAACTTTGCTCGAAGTCCTGAGCTTCAGGGAATATGACAAGTTCATCATCAGAAATTGGTTGAAACGGGGGAATCTGATTCAGCTTTTTATACCTCATGAATGGCCTTTCGTTGTCATCTTTGTCAGTGTTCCACATAATTGATGACCTTAAAGAAGACATGTGAATCACGTCCTCGGACTACGGTACTCGTCTTCTTTTCCGTTAGAGTGGTTTGCACTCCGCCCGCGCTTTGCATCCAAAAATATAGAGGTGTTATCGACATTTTATTCAAAGATAAATACTATGTGTTTTTCTTATTTGCTCTCACGCGCATATAAATTTCACTAACTTTCAAAGTAAATAGAGCAGTCCATTAGTTTTCTGACAGACGTTAAATTCATAGTAAAAAGTCTAAAAATAATAACTTTTACAGCATGGTTGAACGAGGAGCGCCATTAGATAAATGTCTCTATCAAAAAAAGTTAACGAAAACAATTATTATTTTTGCTATAAAAGTGATATTCATTACTAAAAAATAATTTATTTATATTTTTACTCAAACTGATGAATTAATTTACTTAATTCAAAAATTAAATGAATCTATATGCACATAAGAGAAAACAAAAGGGACTCAAATGCTATTTTCCCTTTATTCAATAACAACTTGACATATTTGGAGGAGGTCTTTCAATCATTTGGAAGTTGCATTGCTTGAAGGTTACTTCGTCACCACCATCTATAGCCCTGTTTGGCGCGAGGATCAAAACAGGATCAAAATAGTATTAATTTAGAAAATAAGAATAATAATAATAAATAAATTATTTTAATTATTCTATACAAGTTTTAATATAAAAAATAATATTTTACTTCACAGACTCAATAAATTTTATTTCACATTTTAGATTAAAATACTCGATTTGAATATTTTGGTCTAGAATGTGAAATAAAGTTGATATTTAAATTTTAAATTGTTGAGTATGTAAAGTATTTTTTATATTTAAATTTGTGTAGAATGACTTAAAAAATTTATTTATTATTATTATTATTGTTATTTTTTAAATTAGTACTATTTTGGTCCTGCTTTGGTCCTTGCGCCAAACAGGGCTGCATGAAGGTTTCTTATTTCTTAGGCAATTATTGTCTAAAACTAGAAGTTGGTGGAACTGTTAAGCTCATACTAATTTTGTTGATAACAAACACGTTAATAATAATATACTTAACTAACTTTGTACATAATAGTACAGATCATACTTAATCTTTACAGAAATAAAAGAGGTTACTCATCAAGATGGATATGACTCAAAATTAAAAGGACTTCAAATTAAAAAGTCAAATTTAAAGACATATTTGCTTTAAAATTTTAAATTAGCATGCAAGTGTGAGAAATTTGAAATTCATTTATTTCTAGAAATCTGAAATAAATATAATTAAATTTATTTTATGGTTTCTTGATTTTCGTATAATTTTTTATTTTTTATTTTTAGATAAATTGAAGTTTTTCAGAAATTTTAAATTATAAGAGTAAATCTTACAATGATGTAATTTTTTTTATTTTTAAGAATTTAAAATTTTTTATTGAATTTAATTTTACCAATAGTTTTATTTTGTAATGTGTTACTTTAACTTTAAAGTGTAAAACCCATTTTAATATATATATATATATACTAATGATAAATAAATAAGTAAAATAAATGAAATTAAATAAATAATTAAACTTCATGAAAATTAATTTCAATCAATCTTTTAACTCATTTAAACAAATTAATTAATCTATTAAAAAACATTTTTCAGAATTTAACGATTTTACTTCCATAATCAAAAGACTTTTTAACCTAGGTTAATATATAAATCAGGGCAAATTACACTCAAATTTCTGAATTTAATACTTAAAAATAAGCATGTTATACTTTTAAATTATAACACGGTCCTTGAGTTTTAATAAATTATCAAATGATTTTTTTATTTTTTTATTATTAAATTTTTTTAGAATTACTATTTTACCCACTGCCCCTCTATCTCTCCTCTTGATCCCCAGCACGCTCGCGGCGTATCCACCGGCGGCCGCGCGACCCGTTGGCAGCTACGCGGCCCGCTTGCCTGCGTAGGTTCGGGAGGAGAGATAGAGAGGCGGCCTTTCTATCGCCTCTCGATCCCCCGCATCCACGCGGGCCGCGCGACGTGTCTACCGGTGCCCGCACGGCCCTCGCACGTGCGCTGGATCGGGATGAGAGAGAGCACATCTCTCTCTCCTCCCTATCCCGCGCACGCTCGCGTGCGGTGCAGTTGCCGAACCCGCACGAGGCCGCATGGCCCGCGCACTTGCGCTTGATCTGGATGAGAGAAAAGGGGCAGGGGTGAAATAGTAATTTTAAAAAATGTTAATAATAAAAAATAAAAAAATCTAATTTTATAATTTATTAAAATTCAGGCACCCGATGTTATAATTTTAGAAAATTAAATCTGTGTGTTATTAAGTGTTAAACTCACGAATCTAATTATAATTTACCCTATAAATTAATATAAGGAATAAATATCTCAAATATGACCAAACTGGTGAGTCTCCTCTTCATCGGCAAACAAGCGTTTATTTGCCGTAAATTTTGTGCAATACTATATATATATAGTTTTCTAATATTAAATATTTATAAGCGTCATAATGCATAATTTTAAATTGCACTCCTTTTATCACGTTAAAGAAAATTTAGTTCTTTACTTTGTAAAAAAAAAATCATTTATCAATATAAAAAATTATAATTTATAATTATGTATTTAAATTATATAATGACATATGTAATTATCAAAATTTGAAGATTAAATAAATAAAAAAACTATTTTTACATATAAAATATGTAATTATTTCTATATTTTAATGTAAATTTCTTTCATGTTTTTATATATCTCAAATATGACCAAACTTTAATTTTGTATTTTTAAAATAAAATTCATATTTAAATTAAATATATAGAGATAAAATAACTAAGATATCTCTGACTCTTTCCACCTCTAAATAGCTCTGAGGTATGACAGTATTTCACGTTTTACATTAAAAAAAAAATTCAAAATATATACCTACAAATATATATATATCTTATTTTTGCATGAAAATTTCAAAAATAAATATAAATATATATATATAGTTAATTATTTATAGGAATTCATTTATGTATTTTTTTATTTCTTGTATGCATATGATATCTCTAACACAACATTTCAAATTCCGATATAATTCTTTTATTTTTATGAACACATACATATATATACTATATACATACATGTATTTGAGTGTATATAATTTAAATATTTTCATAAAAATATGTGATATATAAAATACCAAGTTGCGTAAATTTTTTATATTTTTATGCAGTTAGAACTGCAAATTTATAATATAAAAGCATTTTATACTATTCTGTAATTTCATCTTCTGAAATAATTATTTAGTATGTCCGGCCAAATATTCAACCAACCAATAGGAGCTATCATATCAGTAGTGAGCCGATCTAATAGTGTCAGCAAACCGGACCAGACCAGCAAGTTCGACCAGTCAGACTGTGAACCAGTCTCTAGTCCAGTTCGGTTCTATATTAGAACCGAAAAGGGATTGAACCGGTTTAGAATCGAGTGAACTGATTGAACCGGTTAAATGCCGGTTCAACCGAAAATTTTATATTTTATTTTATTGACTAATATTTGTAAGCAAATTAATAATTTTTTTAAATAAAAATTTATGTTAAATTTATGTTCATGAATTTTTTTTTTAAAAGATCAGTAAATTATTTTATTTAAATATGAATATGTTAATTATTTTTTATTAGTTTGCTGAATATAAGTTAATTAAGTTTTATTAATTATATTAAATATTAATTATTTAATGATATTTATGTAATAAATATTTTGTATTATATATATTCTATATTATTAATATTAAATATATGTATAATTATATTATTTTGTTATATTAATATCAATAATTGAACGGGCTGGTTCGACTATAAGCCAATTATCGATTTAATTTTTACCCCATCAACACTATTAGATTAAACGCACGCTGGTACCTTCAAAGTGATCCATATTTCACATTATATATAATTATATATATATATCAGTCTCACCAATTTATTTGCATTAATATTATCACCAAATATGATGAAACTGAGGGGCCTGTCCTTCATATCTTCAAGGTAAGGTATAACCTACAAAAGTAAAAGAAAATTTTATTTGCCTTAAATTCTAAAGAGTGATATTTAATCATGCACATATTCATATTATTATTATATTTAAATATTAAAATTATTTAAATATATATATTATTTTAAAATTAACATTTAATTAATTAAATGTCATAATATCAAAAGATACAATAGCAAATTAATTCAGTCATGTATTTTTTATTGTAATTAGGATTACATCTAAATATCACTTAATTTTAAATATCATGATTTAGATATAATTTTAGAGTGATAATTAATGTTATAATTCACTGTAGTGATATTATGTTATAATTTTTTTTTTAATATCACGCACGTCACCCTATTTATAAAATTTGAATTATGATTCTATGGGGTGATATGTAAACTGAAACCAAATACATTGGTTCAGTTCACCAAAAATTTTGTTTCGGTTTATATGGTTTCGATTTGATTTGATAATAGTTATTTGTTTTTCTCATCACTAACTTGAGTGGAGTGCGGACCTATGCAAAAACTATAGGTTCTGTGATGTAAATTTACTAATTTTGCTGAACAAACCCATATTGGGTGCGAGCAGCGCCCCACGTCACCCGTGAGTCACCCAATCAACGCGCGCCGTTTGTGCACGTGATCCTGCGTGCAATGACGAGAATATGCAGTTTCGAGTCATTATTTCATATTTTTGTAAAATTGTTTTATAGAATATATTTTGTTTAATGTGCATTCATATAAATACAAAATTTAAAAGTTTTGTATTGATTTTGTTTTATTTTATATTTATTTTGATAAAATTTATATATAAATATACATCAAGCAAAATTTATTTTTAAAAAATTATAGAAATTTGAAAAAAAATGATGCGAAATAGTGAGAAAATACACATATGGCGCTATGTGCAGGGCCGCTCGCACGCGCGGGTTGCGCTAATTGAACAAGGGAGCATCACCTCCACATTTGTAGCCGACGGGGCGGCGCGCGAGCCTGCACCGCTTCGGGATCGTCATGGCCACCGCCGGCCTGACGCCGGCGCTCCTCGCCGTGCTCGAGAGCATGACGGCACAGAGGCAACGCGGGTTCCGTCCGAGCTTCCGCACCTCACCGCAGCAGCTCGCCGGCACCGGCGCGCGCGCGTTCAGAGCCGCCGATGCGCACGGCGCTAGCCTCAGGGCCAACCTCTGCGCCGGAACCCTTCCACATTCTCCGGACCCGCCCACGCTTCCGGCGAGCTCTGAAACCGCCGCGAGCACGGCAAGGACTGACAGCAGGCAGATCCTCGTCGCCGGAATTCCCATGCTGCAAGCCTGGTTCTTTGTGGAGAGCAAACGTAGCATGAGGTGAAATTTATAGAGATAGAGAGGCTCAACCATCTTAACAGACGGTTCGGATCTGGTTCGACATGGACTTATTTTGATCTCAACTATTTGATCGATTACCCCCCTCACGTGGTTCCAACGCTGCATTACTGTCGTACACGTGGCACCTAGCTGGCATTTAGCTTTTTATTTACTTATTAATTCATCTATCTGTTCTCGTAGGTTTCTGACCGCGGTCAAACCTCGGACACGAGGGTTCAATCAAACCTCGGACACGAGGGGTCAACCAAGCCTCGTCCACGACGAGCCAGGACCATCCCTGATAACGTCGATGACGATGTTACAAAGCAGTGCCTGTCACAATCAACTTTGTCCGACCGCGCCGTTTCCCGTACAAGGTCTTCTTTCCAAGACATGCAAATCAAGGGTCTGCATGCCCCAGCTATCATGGATCCCCAAAAGCAGTACCAATATTAAAGGTTAGCATCCTTCTTTTGCGGCTTTTGGTCCCTCCGGCGGCCGATAAGCGGCACAAGCTCAAAGCTTGTTCACCTCTTTTCCCCGAAAAATCAGGACAAATATGCAATTCATCGCCTACAAATACCTCTAAACAGTTTTCAAGCGAAGGATCCGGCATCGAGCATCTAGGATCAATAGATCAGAAGAGGAGAACTCGCCCCAGGAAGAGCAGAATTCCTTCTCTATCACCTCTTGTAAAACAGGAGCTTGAGAACAAGAAAAACTCTCTTTCTTCTTCTCTCTCTCTCTTCCTCTTGTAAGCTCTTTGTATTAGCCTTCATGACTACCTTTTTTCATTAGTAAAACTTCTTCGCTGACCGCTCGGTGGACGTAGGACGTAGGGGATTTTTTCTCTGAACCACCTTAAATTGTTGTATGCTCTTCTAGATGCCCTGAACTCTCTCTCCCTTAAACCTCAACCATCAGGTTTACCTCTCTACGTGCCGCCGTCTCTCGGAACTCTCTCTTTTTTCTGGTGTTCCTTAGGATCCCCCACATCTTGCGTCAACAGAACCAATCTGTTTGATAGGTGGAATGAAGCGGCTTCAACCTTCAGAAAGACGATTTATTTATTCGATTGAATATGCCAAGGACATCTTTTTCAAATTATTTTGTTTATCCTAACAAAGATTAATTACCTTCGCTATTAATACCACTGAGACAACGATAATAGAATTTTAGAACATAACAAAATCGCTCAAAATTATGCTAGCGATTAAAAAATTTTCGTAGTGGCTTATAATTATAAGAGTATGAAAATTTGAGGTTTTGTTAATTATTTTCTTAATTGTATCGATCTTTTCATTTAAAATCAAATGGTTTTGAAAATTATGTTTAGTTAAAAGAACACAACTACTGAATTTCAGAAATTATAAAAAATGAAAATATTATTTTTGTATTCTAATTTCCATTAATTCTGAATTGCCAAATGCAAAATCTTTCATTTAATATTTTTATTAAATATTAGTTTCCCCTGCTCTCCATTCTTTTTATTTTCTTTTCATTATAAAAATTCAGATATTGATAATGAATCAAGTAATAGACATTTGATTCGATAAGAACCTATTTGGAACCATTAAAAATGCTACCCTTGATTTTTTTTATTTTGATTTTAAAAAAAAGCCGGTCGATCCCAAATAGGTCTGAACCGAATTAGAGTTGGAAATGAAACTGATTTCTGGTTTACGGATTAAGACCGATTGCTGATTTTTTTTTTAACTCAGAACTAAAACTGAAATTCATCTGAAAAAAAAATCAATTAGATCTGGTTCTACTACTTGTTTGTGATATTCGTAGCTGAAGAGAATTGAAAGTAATCGCCGGGTGATGTTCTAAGAGAAAGGAATCACTGAGGCAAAGTGCGGCTCCCGACAAGCTTCTAAATTAAATAATGAGTGGTGAGAGGGGAACAAAAATGAATTATCCCACATCAAAAAGGAAGGGAGATCCTAAGCTGTTTAAATAAATAACGTAATTTCAAATCCTAGAAGCGCCTTTTAATTGTGTTTAGGCTGGAATAGCACCAGGATAGGTGACCTCTTAAATAGTACTCAAATTACGCTGCATTCTAAAATTAAGGCAGACAATACCTCTACAATAAGATGACGGGATGTTAAATTATTGAATCCTTGAATCACTGGCACTGATTCATAATCACTCCAATTCAAATATAATGTGCATCTATGAAAAAACCACTAGAAAAAAAAAACAAAAAAAATGCCACCTTTGGCCTTTTGCTTCAGTGGAGGCAGCATTAGCTTCTCACCTACTACTGGTCAGTTGCCCTAATGATTATAGTTTTTTCATAGTATAATATTATTAGGGAAATGTATATTTTTCAGCCCCAAAAATTTATTATTTTCAAATATAACTCCCAAAATCTATTATTTTCAAGCAGCACTCCTCATTTTTAGGTAAATTTACAGACAACACTTTGCTTTTGAAGTTAGATAGGGGTGCTACATGCAAATAATATTTTTTGGAGATATTATCTGAAAATAATAATTTTTTGGAGATGACAGATATAAATCCCCTAATTATTATTATCAGATTTAGATTTTCTTGTAAAAATTAAAATTCAGGATCAGTTTTAAACCTCTACAATTACCATTTATTTTATATTATATGTACAATTACATCCGAGACCTTGAGTTATATTCCTTATTTCACTAAGTCTGCAAAACTGAAAATATTTTATTTTAGTTCCTCTCCTCCAAATTGTTTCATATAGGTCTTTTTTTGAATTGCGTCAAATTTAGCGGTTAAGTAAATTCTTAAATTTGTATATTAAAAACACTTAATTTAATAGTAAAATTATAATCGAATATGCAACCAAAAGAACTCATGTGAATTGGGTCTGATCACAATATCCGATAAAAAACATTAATTACTCTGTGTTTAACTATTTATTTCTTCGCAAGTACTGACGGAGAAGCCTATATTCCATACAAGTTGTTGGAGGAATCATTACACAGAAGTACTTTACTAAAGTTGTTGGAGAAATCTTACATAAGATGTCTCGTTTTAAGGGTGAGCTCAGACCCTAAACAAATCTTATTTTTCTTTATCACGAGATGTATATTTTAATGAATTTCAAGCTCTTTGATCCACATTTTCAAGATGATAATATCAAAAAGTTTTTTTTTTCTTTTTCAAGGTCTATTTATTGTCTTCCCAAACCTCCATACTTTTTGAGTTAGGTTTAGTGTTTTTTGTAATAATTTTTCTTCACTATATTTGAAAATTATGATAGTGTGGTTTAAATTTAGAACCCTTATGATTAACGCAACAATAAACCAAATATTCATACGATAACAATTTTTGTGAATTATTCATGAACTCAAAGTCTGTTCTTCCGCATTTTTATTAGTATAATACATGTTCTATACATTAATTGAAGGACTATACTTTTTCATATCAAAACTTATTGTTTGTAACACCAATAATTTAATGTAATAATTTTCATAAAAAAAATTAATGTAATAATTGAGGAAATCTTCAATATTTATGAGAGCAATTGATAAACTTAGATTAAATATACTCAGCTAATATGGCAAAAAATCTTCAAGACTATTAATTTATAAAGATGCTTATAATCTTTAGATCTAAGTTGTCACCACCATGACAAAAAACAATCAAAAATAATTTAAACAGATCTATGTCTGAACTCACTACTAATATTATAGAAAAATCAGAAAACTTTCCTTCAAATATTATCGAAATAAAGAATAAATACTTAAAAGAACTTAGTGGAACAAATTTAACAAAAATAATAATAGATATGCTTAATGAAGCATATGATAATATCTCTATTCAAAATCAAACTAATTTAATTAAAATAAAAGAAGTTTTAAAAACCATAAAAACTATAATAAAGAAATCGAATAAAACTAAAGAAAATTTTGATGCTAATAATGAAAAATATTTTCAGTGGATGAATGAGTACATGATTTGTGCTTAAGTCTATCATCATTCAGGTTTTTACTAACGGGTTGGATTGAATCCAAAATATTTTATTTCAAGTTTAATTGACAAATAATTGAATCAGATTTTGATTCATATTTGGTTAGGATTGTTCCTCAAATGAAGTAATACTAATATATTAAAATAATTCTATATAACTTATTAATTTTTAGAGATTAATTTAATAAAATAAAGGGATAATTTTATTTAGCCCTCTCAAGTTTGCCTATAAATTTCAAAACATATTATACAGGACATCGTGGTCCTTTCGTGATAAAATCTATTAGGTATTTTAAAAATGACAAAAATATTTTTACTTAATCTATCAATTTACAAAATATGTCATCACTGTTTTCAACCTGTCAGATTGAGTCGTCCGCCACCGTAATGGTAGCCGCCTGTGCCAAAGTCCATGTTGCCTGCACGCGAGGCCCCCGCGAATTAACGGTATCTTAAACGGAAAACGTGATGTTAGGCCTGATTGAAAACTTTTTAGAAATAGTTAGGGTTCTAGTGATCTATATAATAATTGTTGTGGACCTCGGCAGCACGTTTTGACATTTTTGAATCTTTAATGGCAACTAGGCAAAACTCAATGGCCTAAGTAGAATTACTCTAAAAATAAAAATTCAAATTTAAATTTTCTAATATAATTTAAATATGAAAATTTTTCTCTCATCATAGAAGTTAACAAATATACATGTGATAAAATAGTTTTATATTTATATAAGAATTTAAATACATATGTGCTGTATATTTATTTATAAATAATAGAATCAAGTCTGGTTTTAATCAGATATTAATGACTCAGGACTTGGCCCTAAAAAATCAGATTGAGTCAGGTCTAATGTCGGCTTAGGCAATTAGTTTTTTTTATTTTTATATTGTTAGCTATTTAATCGAGTCAAAACTCGGTTTGATCGGTCGCATTTGCAAATAATGGCGACTGTGAATGGTTAAAAAACAGGATGAATCCCTGTCATTTTCTATGATCAAGGCCGCCCTAACATTTTTCGAGTCATGAATTTGTCTTAAGTTGTGTTTGATTTGATGTTATATCGATATTATATCATTTTATTTAAATATCATTCTTTGATTGATAATTTTATATTTTTGCTACGTAGCATAATATAATATTAAGATATATTGAATTAATACTGCTTAATAAATTTGAAATATCAATATTAATTGTTAATTCATACGACCATTTGTTAACTTTTACTCAAATTTATATTTGTTTACATAAATTTAATTTAGGGATAATTACCTGCATGTCACACCATTTCATTTTATTTATGCATCACTCATGCATCCATTCTTAGTTAATTACGCTATACACACCCAAAATATTATAAAATCTTATATACACACGTTTAAGTTAAAATTTAGTCAAAATCTATTTAAAAAAAATATTACGTTAGTAAATCATTAAAATTATATTTTTACTCTTAATAGTATATTTTTTCTTCCTCGATATCACACTAAAGCGCTGATCTGTCCTAAAATTAATTCACGTCGCAGATGTTTTCTTCCCTTACCACAACCTAAACATCAAAGTTTTAAGATTTTCACTCAAAATATATTTAAATATTCTTAAAATAATATGATGAATGGTTCAAATTTTTTGTAACTTAATTATAGTTAAGTTATTGAAAAATTATAATTGCTCATTATAATGGAAATAAGTGAAAGCATGTGTATGTAAGATTTTATAATGTTTTGAGTGTGCATAGCGTAATTAACTAAGGGGGCATTTGGTTCGTTGTTATCTTAGTGTTATGTTATGTAATCTAAATGTCATAACATCTAGATGTCATCTTTTAACTAATAATTTTATAATATAATAGAAGATTATTTGTAAATGTCATTAAACCAATCAATTGTCATCTCTAGATAACATAACATAACATCAAGATAACATTGAACCAAACGCCCTCTAAAAATGAATGTGTAACGTATAAATAAAGCAAAATGATATAGCATGTAGGTAATTATTCCTTTAATTTATACATCAATTTTTTGTTTACATAAATTTATATTTATCTTGAGAATTTTGTAATTGATTTTAATCTAATATGTCAAGCCATATATAAAATTTAATTATATTTTACTTTACACTATTTTAAATAAAGAATTACTTTTTTATATTATATATTACAATAATAGCTAATTTATATTACATTATTTATAAATTTTTACATAAATAAAGTTATATATATATATATATATATGCAAATTAAGGTTCATATTTCTCTAAATAAATGTATAATTTCAAGATTCTATATGCCAACATTCTCTCATTGGTTTCAATTTTTGACAACTATTTTTATTTTAAAAAAAATATATTTTTTGACAACTGCTTGACTTTGATGCTGTGAGAAAGCTTTATTTAATTTCAACAAAAACCGTTAAATAATTTATTTATTCGCAAACATTCTGAGGAAAATTAAATAATTTATTCCCCGCATAAATTCAAAGTTTTAACGCATAATTTAAGAAAAATAAATCCAAGCAAGCAATATAATAGTCGGGGTTAATTGTGTAAATGTGTAATCCTTGTATGTTTCTTCTCATTGCCGCCCTTCTAGATTTTATTTTCTTTCATTTATAGAAGGGCAAATTTCAACTAGATACCTCTTGTTTGCCCATGTGTGAATAGGTCCACCAAGTATAAAAATATGGCAAAGTGGTCCTTTTGGTTTGAAAAAGCATGCAAGCACGTCCTTTTATGGTTACAGACGTCAAAAAATAAAAATAAAAGGCAGCGATCGGCTTCTTCAGTTTCGGCGAAGGCGGCGGTCAAATTCTTGCAGTTACTTTGGCGAGTGCACTGGTCGACTACTTAAGCAAAGGCAACGATCTTCTATTTTCGTAAAGGCATCACGAGTAATTTACTCAAAAAAATGAAATAAATTTTTTTTATGAGGATAAATAAGAAAAATGTCTTATAAACTTAGACATTTATAAGTGGTAATTACACTTAGGTTCCTAAAGTTTATCTATTTTGTCATAAACTTCATAAACGTCAAAATGTATCAATTAGGTTTACAATAATTACTATATAATTTATTAGGCCTCTAAATATTTTTAAAAAATTTCCAATCAGGTTCAACATAACTTTTTTTCATCTAAAATACCGTTAATTCGTCAAAAATAAAATTAAATAAATATTTTTAAAATTTATCATTTTATCTCTATGCACTTGCACCGTCATCCTCATAGCTGCGTGCTGCGCGTGGCCTCAACTGCAGGCTGCCGCGCACAGATGGCTGTGCACAGGTGGTCGCGCTCGCAGGCCCCTCAAGCAGGCAGCAACACACACGGCCTAACGCGCTGGAGGTCTCCCTCACAGCCGCTTGTGTGGCCTCGCGCACAGGGCGGACTATCCGTGCCAGTGACACTAAAAAAGGTTCCTTTAATTTAATTTCTTTCTAAATTTTGATAAAATTAGAGAAGGGTAGCACAGTGACAGTGAAAATTTTCTTTCATAAGCCTAAAAACTACAAGCAACTAAATAAACAAAGCACGTTCCCATGCAAAAAATTGCAAAGAGACAAAAAAAAGAAAATAGTAATACCGAAATTTAAATAAAAAACTTAAACAAAAAATCACCAAGAGAGAGTAAAAATAAAAAAAAATAAAATTAACCACATAGGTTCATCCTCACAATTGAAAAACACGATACCTCGAAACTGTCAATTAGAGAAGACGATAAAACTTACCTCTTCTCAAGAGTTAAAACAATCTATTTTTATATAATTGATAACATAGTTTTAAAAATCGGATCAGATCAGATCAATCGGCCAATTCAATTTGTTGAACTGCAAACTGATCGTCAAACCATTTTAGTCCAAGGTCAGAAGCAAACTTGCTACGGAACCACATATATTGAATCGGATCAAATCGAAGCTGAATCGATAAATCGTTGAACCATAAAATTTGAACCAAATTTGAACTTAATATTTTTATAAAATTATATAAATATATTTTTAGAAATTTAACAGGTAACTTGAAACTATAATTTTGTAAAGAATAACTCACATAGCTTTCATGGCTATGAATTGATTATTTTTTTTTATCATTTTAACTTTTGAATTAATTTCTTAAAAAGTATCATACTACGTAGTATTTAATGTAAAGAAATTCTTATTATTTTATTACTTATTGTTTAGAAAAAACTAAATTACTTATTGTTAAGAATTAATTTCTTATTCTTTTATTACTTATTGTTTAGAAAAAACTAAATTTTATCATCTTGTAAATATCATTATATTTTTTATTATCAGCAAACTTTTAGAAAAAAATTGACTTTTTTTTCTTAACAATATTATCTTAATTTTTATTGTTTTACAAACATTTATGAAAAAACTAATTTTATTTTTTATAGATATATTAATTAGAATAAATTAAAAATTATTAAAATTAATTTTTTTAATAAGTATATTCTATAAATATTACCTTTATATTTTATGTATTAGGTCTGTTTGTTTGTAAGATTAAATTTAACAAGGTTAAAATTAAATTTAGATGGAGATATTTTTTATTGAAAGTTGAAAATAATGAAATAAAGTTAGTTATTATGTTGGGATATGTGAGGGATGTCATATAAAGTTAGTTATTATGTTGGGATATGTGAGAGATGTGATATAAGTTAGTTATTATTTTAGTAATGTGTGTAGGATGTGAAATAAAACGTCGTTGCCGGGTCCGAAGTCCCGGATGACGGGATGAGAAACACGGAGGGTTGCTTTAGGCAGTCGACAGCCAGCGTAAAACTTGTCGAATCAATCATGACATAAATCCTTTAGAAAATTGCGTTGTTGTTGTTGTATAGGATGTGAAATAAAGTTAATTTTTAATATTAAATTTTATGTGTGATATGATATGTCAGGTTAAAATTAAATCAGATTAATTTTTAACTGTCAAACAAATAGGTCTTAATTTTTATTATCATCACAATTCATTCCCGATTCAACCCCAATTAAATTTTAAAATTTTGAACTTATAATTCTGTTGCTTTTGTGTCCAATCTAATTTTTAAAATCTTGGTTGATATAAATGAATAATAGATATTGATATAAATAAATAATAGATGATTTATGAAATTGTAATCCGTTGTTGTGTTGATCATTTTTTATGAGCTGCTTCTCTATCGTTATCATTTTTTTATTTTTTTATACCAGAGATTAATAAAATGTGAATTAATTAAAAAATTATGAATCTGAAAAGATTAATCACCTTGCAGTAAATTTATACCAACTTGACACGGAGGTTCTCCCAGTTAAATGGGAGAAATTATTGCATCCGGATGGACCATTGTCTGGATGCCAATCAGAGGAAACTATGTGTGCAATATAAATGGGTCCGGGTACACGTGGCAGCCCCTGATCGGCATCCGGATGCAATAATTCTCGTTAAATGGAGAGTGGGTTTATTTAAAATTAGGGAGTTTGTCAATTTAAATTCACAATATTATAATTTTTAATTTGCTTGATGAGAAATATAGTATTTAAGAAAAAAAAAGTTAAATTGCATAGGCGCTCTTAAAGTTAGAATAGTGCTGCAAATAGGTTTCAAGTTTTAAAAAGCCTCAATTTGGTTCCCCAAGATTGTGTTTACGCAGCCATTTGGTCCCAAATGAGAATACGTCTGAAACTTGCTGGCTTTTTATTATTTTATCCTCAAATTTTTTCACTCATTTTCTAAGTTATTTTAGACAGTTTCGAGACCTTTTTTTTCATCACTCTTGGAGATCATTTCGAAGTTCTTCGTCGATCTTCTTCATTGTCCATATTTTTAATATACCATCTTTATTTGAGAAGCCAATATTTTGAAAATCCATCTTAAAAAATAGAAGACAGAATATACACTAAAATATACTTAAATTAACAAAATATTGAAAATATTATTATGCTTTTGTTTGATAAATAAAAAGTTTAAAATGGAAAGATTGGTCTTTGATGGAAAGCCCTGCATTTGAGGTTGATAAAGAATATAAAAAAATCATTAAATATGAGTCATAAAAGTATTTTGGTCTATATAAATATATTTAATAGTCAAATTTAACAATTATTATCTAATTGGGCCATCCAAAAAAGTGATATTTAAACTAAGTGACCAAACGATAGCGCAAACACAAACTCTGAACCCAAATTGAGGCTTTTCAAAATATAAAACTTATATATAATGTATTTTAACCTCAGGGGCCCTTTGCAATTTACCCAAAAAAAATTAGACCCAGCAGGTTGGGCCCACGCTTTTCTTCGTGCGGCGGGGCCCACTGAAAAGAAACTTCCTTCCTTCAGGAGTCGATAAACGCGTGGCTGGAACAAATTTAGTATCTAGAAGGCCGACCCGGCTGGCCCACCGGTTCACCGTTTCAAAATGATTGGGCGAAATCGAACCGTTAAAACGCCGCCTCCGGCATCAAGCTAATCCTGACCGTCCGTTCTCTTCCAGAAACCCTAATTCCAGCCTTATCTTTATAGGGCTCGGGGTGTCATACCCAATCCGTGTTCGACTGTCCCCAAATCGCAAGGAAAAGAAGAAAAGGAGGAAGAATCCGGCACTGAAGGATGGATTCCGACTCCAAGAAGAGCTTCTCCTTCACTTTTCTCCTGCTTCTGGCGATCTTCCATGGCGAGATCTTGAGAGAGGGCGACGCGAGGCCGCTGCCCTTCGTTGAGCACGACGGTGAGTGAATTCATCAAATCCGTTCCCCGTTCTTCCTCTGGACGGAGTTCTTCATTTTCTGAATTCATTTCGAGTGATTTGGTGACTGATTTGCTCGGTTTTTTTGGGTTTCGATTAGGTTATGTTAAGGTGCTGCAAACGCTGGGGTTGCGCTGCCGGTGCTGCGACGCGGCGGGCGGCGATTGCCGGAGCTCGTGGGACGCCGCCTGCGAAAAGCTCGACTGCCGCCCGTGGAAATTTTCATGATTGATTTTTTGTAAATATATAGAGGTTGGATTAACAATTTGGACGCCGAGATTATACTTTTTGGTTTTTATTTTGTTGTTAGCCAATTTTTATTGAGATTGAGATTTCTTGCGTTTTTAATAAATTAAAGGGGAATTTGCACTCAAGTCCTTAAAGTCGGGAAAACTTGCTAGTTGGTCACATGTTTTTAAAAAAACCTAGATTTTTTTTATTTTATTTTTTATTAGATTTTTTTAGTTTTGAGATTGTAAAAATCGAAACTGGCTTTTCTGCTGGTTATTCTAAAGCTAAAACATGTGAAACTTTTTGTCTATTTTCTTACGAATTTAAACTATTTATATATTTTAAAAATTTATTATAGCACTCTCTTTAAAATAAAATATTAAAAAGTTTAAGATTTCATTTTTTTTCTTTATCTAAAAAATTAAAATAAAGTAAAATTAATGTTTTAAAATGAAATTTAAAAAAGTAAAAAAATTAATAATTAAAAATAATCTCGAAATATAATAATAAAAGGTCAAGAAATTATTGTTTAGTTTTAATTAATCAAATAATATAAATTTTTAAATTTAAAAAAATAAAAATTAATTTTGATGTTAAATTTTTTTAAAATTAGGGTGTGGGATGAGTAACTATTATAGCTTTTATTAGTGCATTTTTGTTTTAAGGATACGTCAAGAAACTTTAAGGCATTGTTACATGCGAGAATCAAAATTAGGACTAGAATGATACTAGTTTAAATAATAATAATAATAAATAATTTTTTAAATTATTCTACACAAATTTTAATATAAATTTTACTTCGTATACTTAATAATTTTTAATAAGAATATTAACTTTATTTCACTTCCTAAATCAAAATATTAGATTCAAATATTTTAGTTTAGGATACGAAATAAAGTTGATATTTTTATTGAAAATTATTATGTATTTGATGTAAAATAATATATTTTTTATATTAAAGTTTATGTAGAATGATTAAAAAATTTATTTATTTATTATTATTATTATTATTATTTTATAAACTAGACTATTTTGGTCCTTATGCCAAACAGGGCAAAAAATTCTGTTTGGCGGGAATACTAAAATCAAGACTAAAATGATATTAGTTTATAAAATAATAATAATAATAATAAATAAATTTTTTATTCATTCTACACAAATTTTAATATTAAAATATATTATTTTACTTGACATACTCAATAATTTTTAATAAAAATATTAACTTTATTTCACATCCTATATCAAAATAATATTTTTTTACATTAGTATTTATGTAGAATGATTAAAAATTTTTTTATAATACTACTTTGGTCCTGATTTTGATCCTCGCGTCAAACAGTTATTTGTTTGGTGACTTGTTTAACATTAAATTTGTTTAAAGTTAAATTTGATTTAAAATGAGAAATAAAATTAATATTTTACATTGAGATGCCTAGAACAACAACAAATTCTTCATCACTTCATTTCAATACCTCATTTTCAAAAAAGCTATTTCCTAAATTCTCGAATCCTCATTAATTAATAATCGCTAAATTTCTTATTGAATATCCTTTATTTCTATATATTTGTTCTCATATCACATAGTCTTATATCATCTATATGTCATTGGATAAATGAATCAACAACTTGAAAACTGGAAACATATTGTAGCAGTTCTTTGAACCATCTGATCAGATGAATTGATGAAGTCGACCATATGATAGCCTAAATGGATAGTCTGTTTCTATGCAATTGAAAGAACTATTAGTATAATTTTAGACAGTCTGATCAGACCAACAGTAATTGCACTCTAAAATATTTTATTTAGGTTGTTCGTTCTATAATTGGATCATTAGAGCATCATAACTTGATTACGTACGTAGGTCTATCGAATTATGTAGCTTACACATAATACGTGTTTGTCTCTCATAAAAGAAATTAAAAGTTTTGTTACATCACAACTCCACACTAGAATTAATTTAATGGCAAACGTGGCAAAAGCATCATCTTGAACAAAAGTCCACACTGAAAAATATTGCAATAAATTACACAAAATATTAGTAAATAACAATAATATATTGTAATATGATATGTGAAATAAAAATAAAAGCAGTAATACGATTGAGGCCAAAAATTTAAAAGGTGGTGAGGATGTGGGTGTGATTATGGTGGCCCATATAATTCAATTCAATGTTATTTAAATATTTATATTATATAAAAGTTATTTATTTGAGTGAAAAATTTTAAACTAGAATTAGAAGAAAGAGAATAAAATTAAAGATGAATTTTAGGTGTAGTAATAGGTGTGAATGTGATAGAGAAAAATATGATAAAAAAAATGAATCTATCATGTAATTCAGAGAACAGCTTCTGCTGAGTAGAGAGAGTTGAATAGCTAAGCGTGGAACCGAATATGTATTGAGCAGCCGAGCAGTACCATCACTTTTTGCGTTCAAAAGTCCTCTTATCTTCATAAATATGATTATTTATAATGTGAAAGCAGTAAATGATGACGCAGAGATTAAATGGCTTTATTAATACAGAAAGGTCCCCGCTAGCATGGACAGTTATGTAGCTTGCCCATGCCATAAGTCAAATCTCGATTACCTCCCTATAGCTTGTGATTTAAAGATTATACAACAAAAAAAATAGCATATGCCTTGACTAATGGTTGATTGACAAAGTGATTTGTTCGAATATCATGTTCGACTCTATGACTCAATTTAACCAAATTACTCGAATTGTTCGGGGAATCCATTCGAAGATAAATAGTCGAATTAACCTCAAACTAGCTACCACATATGACGTGACGTATTTTTTCCTCTAACATTAATATTATTTAAATATTTTATCTTTAATTTAGAAAATTCATCCAATCACATCTCTCGATCTCTTATTCGGCATGCATATAGATACCGCTCAATTCTACTTAATATTTAAATATTATTTTAGATTAATAATTTTTTAATGTTATAAAATATTATCCAAACATATTACCACTTTAAATAATTAATTTTTTCAAATAACAATTATATAATATAACAAAAATATTAATTGAACCAAGCACCCTTATATAATTTGAAATTAATAATATTCATTCGAATTTTATATGGGCAAATAAACTTCTTTCACTAATTCCCTCCTAAAATTAAAAAAATCCGTTTGAACTCGCAGAAATTAGTGTTTGCTGTTTGTCGGCAGGCCACTAGATTGCTTACATCTGTCTAACCGATTTTATTATGAATTGAACGAATTTATTCATAAAATTAAAATAATAATTAGTTCAAATTAAATTAGCTAAAATCTATTCAACTAATGAATCATGTGATGTTATTGGACCGATTAAAATTCATGAATATTTAAAATAATTTGACAAATATTGATTTTTTGTTAGTATACTAGGCAGTTTGATAGACTTGATTCTTTATAGGAATAATTACCTATATGCCACATCATTTCGCTTTATTTATGCGTTACCCATCCATTCTTAGTTAATTACGCTATACACACTCAAAACATTATAAAATCTTACATACACAGACTTTCACTTATTTCCATTATAATGAGCAATTATAATTTTTCAATAACCTAACTATAGTTAAGTTACAAAAAAATAGAACTGTTCATCATATTATTTTAAGGATATTTAAATATATTTTGAGTAAAAATCTTAAAACTTTGATATTTAAGTTGTGGTAAGGGAAGAAAATATCCGCGACATGAATTAATTTTAGGACAGATCAGCCCTTTAGTGTGACATCGAGAAAGAAAAAAAAAATTATTAAGAGTAAAAATATAATTTTAATAATTTACTAACAAAATATTTTTTTAAAATAAATTTTGATTAAATTTTAACTTAAATGTGTGTATATAAAATTTTATAATATTTTAAGTGTATACAGCGTAATTAACTAAGAATGGATGGATAATGCAAAATAAAGTAAAATGGTATAGTATGTAGGTAATTATCCCTTCTTTATATGTATTGATAATTAAATTATTTTTATTTTTTACTGTTTAATTGATAGCATATTAATTATTTGTTATAGTGTTAGCTAGCTCTGTTCTTAGATTTTTTATCTATTATTCTATTTTAACAGAATTTATTTAAATTTTAAAAAAATGTTGGTACTATTTATAGAATTAATAATGTGCTCTTCTCATTGGACTGATTAAAATATATATATATATATATGTGATTTACATACAGAACACTGAATTCATCATAAATTACATATTTTATCATTTTTAGTAAATATTACACATATCACACTCTACTTATGGATTTTACATTTCTATTGTAACAATAGAAATGTAAAAAGAGTGTGATATGTGTAATATTTACTATAAGATAGTGAAATGCGTAATTTGTGATGAATTCAATGTTCTGTATATAAATCCCATATATATATGAATCAATAATAACTTAATCAATTCAATTTTCGATTTAATTTAAAATTTAACACCAAAATAAAAACAAGGATCGATTTTTTGCTTGAATAGCGCTCAACTAAGTTTATTGAGCCTAGATATGCACCATGGTCAGATCGGATCGACTAGGCTTGATCTTTATTTTTTCAAATATAAATAATATATTTAATTATTTATTATAATTATTTGTTATTTATACATAATTATGTATTAATTGTGTTTATAATATCTATTATGTGATGTGGGTGTGGTTAATCAAATTTTAAATCTTATTAGAGGTTTTAAAAAAAAGTCTTTGGAGGGCATGAGCTGGCTCGAACCGAAGTTGAAACGAGCCAGCTCGAAGTCGAATCAAATCGAATGGAGATGAGCTGAGCTTGAGCCATGCCTTGCTCGATTCAAACTCAGTCGGCTCATCCTCGCGCCTCCGTACCGTTAATCAGATAGATACGTGGATCACGTCAATATAAAATCTGTAATATTTTCATTCTTTTCTTAGGGTTTATGGATAAAAATAAGGAGACTTCCGTAATTCAAAGTAGTAAAACATTTGAATAAATTTAACGTTGACCTTCCGCTAGCTGCACCTGTAAATTCTTCATGAGAACTACTTGAATATAAATTGTTTTTTATCACTTGATATATGATTTGACTTCGAGGCAATTCAGAAGCCTCAGCTATTTAATTTTATCATTTTTACAATTATATTTTCTCTTTTTTAATGCTTAATATATATGATTATTTTAGTATTATACATATCATTATTCCTAAGACTTGCTTACATAATTTTCGGGGATAATTACACCCAAATTTTTAAATTTAATGTTTAATAATGCACATATTTATATCTTTAAAATTATAATATCGGATTTTTGAGTTTTAATAAATTATCAAATAGGGATTTTTTTATTTTTTATTATTAATTTTTTTTAAATTACTATCGTACTACTCGGCCTCTTTCGCTCCTCCCCGCCTCTCTTTCTCTCTGTCCTTCCGATCCCCGCGCACGGGCGATGCCGCATGTGTGCAACCCACCGGCGGCCGCACGGCGGACGCAGCGCGAGCGGCGGACCCGTCAGCGGCAGCACGGGCGTCGCCCGTGCGCGGGGATTGGGAGAAGAGAGAGAGAGGAGGCCCTTCTCTCTCCTCCCGATCTCCCAGCACACGAGAGGCCGCGCGGCCACAGTGCGGCCACCGGTGAGTCGCACACGCTGCGCGTGAGCGGGATCGGGAGGGGAGAGAGAGTGGCCAAGGAGTATAATGGTAATTTTAAAAAATTAATAATAAAAAATTTATAAAAAAATCTATTTAATAATTTATTAAAGCTCAGAGACCCAGTGTTATAATTTTAAAAATATAAACTTGTATATTATTAAACATTAAACTCAAAAATTTAAGTGTAATTATCCCTAATTTCTATCTTCCCTCTAATTCTGTATTTACCAAAAGAACAGAAAACGAACTATAAAAAATTAGGGAATTTGAGAAGATCTACTCATACATTAATGCCTCATATATATATATATATATAGTTAGTGACTAAAATTTTTGAAAAACTTTCAAAAATATTTTCATTAATATTTTATATTTATTTTAATTTAGATATAAATTTAACTATTAAAAATTAATTTTATTTTATATTTTACATAAATTTTAATATTAAATTTTAAATTATTTCATATTCTACCCATACTTTAATAAAATATTAATCCTTAATAATTATTTCACATTCATTATAATCTTTAATAATTATTTCACATTATAATAATAGTAAAATAATTTTTTTTTAAATTTAAAAAACTTAAAATCTTTTGAAAAAAACATATTCTAACCAAATAAAGCTAGTTAATATTTTACTTTTCGTGTGTGCTCTTCGTACCTAATCTTACAGATCATATCTTATGTTCGTCTATTAAGCTGCCACAAAGTGTTGCAGACCCTGGGATTGACGTCCCAGTGCTGCAATATGATCGGCGGGGAGTGCAGGAGCCCGCTGGCGGCCGCAGGCTGCGCCAGGCTTGACTGCAGGCCGTCGAAGTTTCCTTGATATGAATATTATTTGTTAAGTGGTCAATAAGATAAAGACTTTTCTGTTTGACGTAAGGACTGAAATCAAGATCAAAATACTACTAACTTAAAAAAAAATAATAAATAAATTTTTTTAATCGTTCTACACAAATTCTAATCCATTAGAGATCTAAAAATTTATGCCAAACTCAGATCTGTCTTTTTCTTTCTTATGTCAAAGTCACCCTTGGTCTTAATTATTAATACACAAAAGAATAAAAATAAGGAAAGTATATGCAAATTAATATGTTTAATTAGACGTTTAACTTATAGTTAAACTAAATTAAATAAAAAAAAGAATAATTACCTACATGCTACACAATTTAGTTTTATTTATGTCTTATTCATTCATTCTTACTTAATTACACTATGCACACTCAAAACATTACAAAATCTTACATATACATATTTGAGTTAAAACTTAATCGAAATTTATTTGAAAAAAAATATTCTGTTAGTAAATTATTAAAATTATATTTTTACTCTTAATGGTATATATTTTTCTACTACACTAAAGCGCTGATTTGTCCTAAAATCAATTCACGTCGCGGATGTCTTCTTCCTTTGCCGCCGCCTAAACATTAAGGTTTTAAGATTTTCACTCAAAATATATTTAAATATCTTTAAAATAATATGATGAACGACTCAAATTTTTTGTAATCTAATTAACTAAAGTTAGGTTATTAAAAAATTATAATTACTCATTATAATAAAAATAAGTTAAAAAGTGTGTATGTAAGATTTTATAATATTTTGAGTGTGCATAGCGTAATTAACTAAGAATGAATGGGTAAGGCATAAATAAAACTAAATTGTATGGCATGTAGGTAATTATCTCTAAAAAAAGTGTAACTAAATTTTAAATTTTAGTTTCTTTGGTTTAGCATCCTTATTTTATATTTCAGGTGATTAATTTTATTGTTTTTACTTCTTCCAATTAACGATAATAAAAATAAAGTATATAACTGCAAGATCTTATAGGATATAGGAACTTGAGTGAAATAATCACAAGAATAAGGACATGCTTATTAATTATTGGCATAATAAAGCGATAAACAATTAGAAATATAAACGTAAAAACATACAAATTTATATAAAAAATCTCAAACTTGGAGAAAACTATAAGCAGAGAGGGAGATCACTATATCAAATAAAGATACGTACAGGAGGAGAAGCGGCGGCTATAAGTTATTCAAAATATCACCGTTCTAGCAAAATAGAGGAATATATTTAGAAATCCTAGAATCAAGATCAAGTTAAAATATAATGAGTTCGTATCTATCTGCCCGATCTCCTCGATTCTACATTCAATTTTTCACTTTTTTTTAATTATTAGATCGGATTAAATAGAATTAAGGTCACCAAACTTTAACGTTTATCTTACATGTATATCTCGGAACTTTAGTAAAAAAATTTCATTTCTATATTTCACAATTTTAATAAAATTTAATTGCACCATAATAATTTCGAGCATCCTTTCGATATGCACAGATTAATTTGGTATTAATTAATATTAAAAACATACATGTTGAATTAGATTGAAAATCTAGATTAAAATAGATGAAAATAAATTTAAAGATATTTAATTCAATGTAATTTTGATGTTATAGATATTACTTAAAAAATAATTATTATTTAGTTTGATGATATAATTAAATAATTTTAAAAAAAATTATTTAAAAAATGTTATTTGGATATTATGAATTTAAAATAATATCAAATCAAACATTTTCTTAATTATAAAAATAAATAAATCTTGAATGAGAACAAGTAGAGACCTCTTAAGGATGAGCTAAGGAGAAGGTTAATTTATGATAAATAATTCTTTTTTACTTCACCTATGACAATTTTTGAGATTAACACTTATTTTTTAATATATATTTTTTAGGTAAACTTATTTTGTAATATTGCTCCACGCAATTTCTAATGAAACTGCTTTAACTATTTTTTATAATTATGTTTAATATAATAAAAATAGAGTTTATTTTGTATATATATATATATATATATATATATATATATATATATATATATATATATATATATCTTTATTCATACAAAGGAAAACTAGTAGCCTTATCTGTCTCACATAAGATTAAGTAGAAGTATAGAGTTAATGCCTCTTCAAATCTCTCTCTGTTACGCCCGTGGTCGAAGAGGGCGGGAAGTGATCGCCGGGTGATGTTCTAAGAGAAAGGAATCACTGAAGCAAAGTGCGGCTCCTGGCAGACTTCTAGGCCAAATAATGAGCAGTGAGAGGAGCGCAGGAATGAATCGACTCACATCGGAAAGGAAGGGAGATCCTGAGTTGTATAAGTAGATAACGTGATCTCAAATGTTAGAGGCACTTTTTGGGGCAAAACTGTAAGGCTAATGATGAAAAACTTCATAGTTGAGCATGCTTGAGCTGAAATAGCACTGGGATAGGTGATCATCTTTTCTAAAGTCAAAATGAATAATACATCTATAATGATATCACAGGATGTTACACACACTCTCTCTATTTTAATTTTTCTTTAATAATATATTAAATTTTTTTATTTTACAATTTAATTTTTCAAATTCTCTAAAAAATAAACACTAATTGCACACGTATATTCTCAAACATATTTATAATATTTTATGTATACATATTAACGATAATAAGCATCTAAATAATTATAATCAACAAGAAGAATCTTTCAAAAATCTTAAAAAAGACCTAAATATGTTATGAATGATTTGAGAGTTTAAATTATAAAATTAAAAAATAAATGATTTAATGTATAATTGAAAATAAATTAAGGAGCATGCATGTATCTAAATGTCTCATATACAAATATATATAGACACACACATATATTTTATTGTTTAATTTAGTCGAGACATATATTGCTTTTACGTTTAGATACTTAAAAAATTATTTTTTTTGAGGCTATCCCCGTTCAACCATAGAACTTAATTTTTGCCTTCCTCCTCCTGGGGAGAGATGCATGCCTCAACAGGCACAATAGATTTTTGATTGAGAACTATTGAAACTTAAATTCTTAGGAAAATATTTGTAAATATAAATTTGATTATATAAGCAATTAATTCTTTATAATGGTCTAATCAGTGCATGCATGCAGCATAACATTAATGTTTTATCATGTGAGCAAATTGAGATCAAAGCAGACATCCAAACAAAAAGATGTTGATGATGTTATACCTTTTTTTTATCGATGTTGATAATGTCCATGTGAAAAATGTGTAAAAATTTCAAACAAAGAATCGTGTTAAAAATTTCGAACTCATTTATATCATGATTAATAATGCATCATGCACCAACAAAAGTAAAATGACAAAATTTCATTCACATTTTTTTATGTATCATTTTTTTTTTTTTTTTGCTATTTGAATACTACATTATGGGGATTTTGTGGCTAAGCAAGGAATTATAGTTACATGAATGTTTTAATACATAGCATTTTGTCATAGTTATGTAAGGATAAATAGAAAATAAAGAGAAAATATATTAATTTTAAAATTAAATTTGAATAGAAATATTTTTTATTAAAAGTTGTGAATGATGTGAAATAAAATTAGTTATTATGTTGAGATATGTGAGGGATGTGATATAAGTTAGTTATTATTTTAGTAATATGTGTAGGATGTGAAATAAAGTTAATTTTTAATATTGTTAGGTTAAAATTAAACCAGGTCAATTTTTAACTCACAGAAAAACGAGAAATTATGGTTATTTATGGGCATTTTGTGGCTACTAAGGGCACTGATTATATAACCAAAAAACGTCCTTACACAATTATAAAGTGCTCATATATTAATTACTAGATAATATCTACTCATAGCGTTTACATAATAGAAATATGCTACTACGTACACAGAGAAAGTGTGAAGAAAATGGCGTCGTTCTGTTTTTACTCGAGCTTGAAAATAATAAATATTTGGAGACGATAAATATAAATTTTTCTATATATATATATTGGTTGAGTAGATTAAGGCAGTTGAGTTAGTCAATAAAGCACAAATAATGCAAACCTCTTTAGTATAGGGGATTATGATTAGTATTTAATATTAATTTATTTATTCAACATATATATGAAAAGTTAATTGTCCACTTTTAGATAACATTTTGCATCATTGAATCACATTAATTCACGCAACTTATATAAGGTTAATGTTTAATTTATAAGGATAATTATAACACATTATCACAAAATTATTATTTTGTTTACTTATTATTACAAAGTTTTGATTATAATTAAGATAATTATTACAAAAGTATCTTAATTATATATTAAACACGTATTATATATATGTACTAAAATAATGGTAAAATCATGTTATCTTTCACTTTGCACATTAATTTCACATTTTTTTGTTCTTGATTTTGGATGTATAGAAACATAATTTTTGTATTCTCTAAAATGGAGCAAAAAATATCACAAATAAATTTAAATTATAAAATCATATTTCACCCCTATCTACATAATAGATTGAAATTTTTTTTGGAAATCAGTTGTAATTTTTAATCAAAATTGAGCATAAAAAAAGTAAATATTCTAATAATATTGATTTTGAAGGTAACCTATATAAATTAATTATCCTTAAATGAAGTAGATTTTTAATCTATTAATAATATGAATTCAAATTATATGCATAAATAAAATGCCCACGAATATTTTGTTAAACTATGACAAAAATAAAGGTGTTTGAAGGCCACTATGATTTATGGGGACAAATCAACAATCAAACGTGTCATGCGCACATGTAGAAAAGCCACTTTGGCTTGCTCTGATCAGCTCCACTTAGGGCGGTTATCGGACAGATTTCGAACGAGTCGAACTCAACTCGAAATCAAAAATTTCGAGTTTGGCTCGGCTTAGAATCGGTCCGAAATTGAAATGGGATATAATTCAAGCCGGCTCGCCTCGAAATGACTCGATTTCGAGCCGCTTCGAATTATGATTCGAATTAGCTCATAATTCAAGAGGATTTAATCCCTAGAACTTGAGGAAAATAAACCTTAAATCTCCTTCACTCTACCACTAAATCATTAATTAAATTATATGTAATAACATTTTATTTATATATATTTATATTATATATCAATATTATTTATGCTTTATATATAATTTTGAGCCAAATCGAATCATGTTTCGAGCGAGTTAGGCCCAACTCGAACTTGGCTCGAAATGAACTTCGAGCCAAAATCCTTGGCTCATAATCCATTTCAAATTTTTCGAACCTATTTCGAGTCGATTCAATAATCGAACGAGTTCCTAGCGAATTTTGAGTTTCGGATATTTTTAACAACCTAGCTCCACTCGCTCCTTAAAAAAGTTCAAAAAATTTAAGTTATTTTGAGTGATAAAATTAAGTTATAATTTATTCGAATCAATCGTGTTAAAGATTTTAATAACTTGATAAAGATCTGAATTCACGATAAAATGATGTATTTTCTAATTTCTAACCATCCTAACTTGCAGTCGCTAGCGATGCTCGGCTCACTCCAAGTCGGATAGTTGACTTGTGGAATCCGTCTTTAGGAGGCATTTGATTTATTATTATCTTAGTGTTACGTAGAAAATATTTTTGAGTAATAATTCTATAATTTTTAAAAAAATTATCTATGTGTTATTAATTCAAATAATTATTTTTAAAAATAATATGAAATAATATTAAACTAAATGTCCATTATTTTTTTTAATTAACAAAAATCACTGGCAAAAAATTATGTTTTTCAAAAAAAAAAAAAACCTATGTTGTTATGCCTAATTAAAAGATTAAAAAATTGAGAAAATAAAATATAATTCATGTGAATATATGTGAAAGTTTTAATGCACTAAATTTGCCTAAAATATAATTTTTAGTCTATACTCCACATAAACATAGAAGCTATGTATGTTGGTGGTAAATATTTATTTTGCTTCTGATCTAATGAAAGAACTAAATTTAAATTAATAAAATATTAACTTAATAGTATCTTGATGTTAAATTATATATATTATTTTAAAAAATAATTATTTAATTAATAATATTTTTTACTAATTTTTAAAAAGTATATAAAATTTTTTCTCAAAAATAAAATCTAGATAATATGATATACATAATATTAAGATAATATTAGATTAATTTTTTTTAAATATTTTATTAATCTGATAAAAATCAAATCGCACTTAGCAACAAATCCTATTATAATGCATGAAAATTCTGATTTAATAAAAACAGAAATGATAAGAGAAAACAAATGGCAAATCAAACACAAGAATATACAAGAAAAATTATAACATGCCAAGATTCGCGTATAATACCTCGAATCGAGAAAAAACTATGGATGATAGCGCCACTAGAAAATGACGCTATTCCTTCGAGAGTCACTAATTAAAGAGATTATACTCGGCTTTAATCTCACCCTTTCGAATCTCAAAATAACCTTCAAGTTAGCTATAATGAATACATGTATCAAACTTGATCAAGAAACTCGGCATGATGTTTACGCCTCATCAGGCTGTTAGCTTGACAACATCATATGTTCCGATTGCTCATTAATATATCAGACGATTCGATACTCATCGAATCTAACAGTTCATTCTTACTAGAGCTTGAATGAATAGTTTGATTTTCATGATTAGACGAACTGATTTTCTACAAAATTCTTCTACGTACATAATTTAAAAATTCAAACTTCACACTACCGTCGTGAACGACTAAAATAATGCAATATAATTATACACGAGAATAAACTAAAAATTTTAGACTTTGTTTTGCATAAATACTTGTCTATAAATATGAACTCACTGTTTAGTAAGAATTTTTTTTAAATATATAAAATAGCTTTTTCGGTTTCTTCTTAAGAAAATGTATGGTGAAAAATAAAATTATTAGAATTATTGAAGAATTATATCAAATGAAAAATAAATTGATATTTTAATACTAAAAATTATATGTGATATAAAATAATTTTATATATTTTTTAATTAACGAAATATTAATAAAAGTCTCTTTTAACGAAACGGTTTTTTTTTTATAAGAAAAAAAATATTTTATTTTTTAAATTTAATGGGAGAGAAATTTATTTTAATATTATAAAGTGTGTAAAATGTGAAATACTTTCATATTTATATTAGATGTGAAATAAAATTAATTTTTATAGTTGAAATTTATATTGGGTAAAATTTTGGCTCGAACCAGATGAGGCCTTATGGTTGGATAAGCTCGTCATCACACTAATTAGTGGCACTATAAACAAAATTAAATTGAATGGCTGCTACTTTTCCCTTTTAATCCTTGGAGTTTTTACATACAAGACATGAAATTTACACGAAATTACGCATTTCACCATCTTTTCATAAATATTACTACTATCACACCATATTCATTTAAATTTTACGCATTTCACATATTTCACATATTTCATATACTTTATAATATTATATATAAATTAAAATACATAAATTCATTAATATTTAAATTCTAATATATATTTTTATTTTTTTACTGTAAACACATCAATTTTCTTACTTCAATTAAAAATTATAGTCATGTGGATTTAAATTTGACACCCTAATTGGAAATTTTAAATAGGATAAATAAATTAAAATACATAAATTCATAATTATTTAAATTGTTATTTATATAAATTAATTTATTTATAGTATTTAATTAATATATTAATAATATAGTTAAGATTAAGGCCAATTTAGAAATGTGAAGTTCACCATCAAAGAATATGGTGTGAAATATGTGAAATGCGTAAAATTTAAATGAATATGGTGTGATAGTGGTAATATTTACGTACGAATTGATGGTGAAATGCATAATTTTGTGTAAATTCCATGTCTTGTATGTAAAAACCCCTTAATCCTTTTGATCAGGATTATAAAATTAATGATCGTGTTAAAGATATCCCACCACAACATAAACATGCTAGCTATGAATATCTTCATGACAATAACCACTATGAGGACATGATCTTTCTCAAGTCTTTTTTTCTTTTTTTCTATTTCTTTGTGCGAAGTGATAGAATCTATGCGGGTTCATGAATGATCGAGTTTGAATCTGCTTTCAAAATCGATGCCAATCAGAATTTGACTGGGCCTGCTGACGATTTGATCTTGAGCCAATCAGATATATATCAGCTCAACAATATTGAATTAATCAAAGGTTTTCAGTTCACACTATAAACAAAAAAATTTGATGTTCTAATCTTGATATGAGTCAAAGTAAATCTAATTTTTAGTTATAATAATAATATTTATTATTATTATAATTATTCCAGTCGGTCTCACGATTTCTAGTTTGGATCAATCAAAATCTCGAGCCACAAAATTATATATACATTTTAACTATAACCACTCTTAAAGAAAGCTTTTTTACTTATTTAATTTCTAAAATTAAATATTTATATATATCACTTCATACTTCACATGTGTATATAATTATAAACTATACTTCTTAATTAATATTGATAAAAGTTTAGATTTTTCACTTATTTAAAAAGATAAAATGCTACATGATCTTCTACAGTTTAATAAATATATATATATATATATATTTAATTATACATTCAAAATATATGATAAACTATATAAATATTTATTTTTTGAGTTAAACAAGTAAAAAGTCTTCTTTTTAAGTGTCACATATTTAATTCTCCTAGATCAAGACCTAATGGCAATAATGTGAAAAATAAAAGAGATAATTAACTACATGTCACACAATTTAATTTTATTTATGCCTTACCCATCCATTCTTAGTTAATTACGCTATGCACATTCAAAACGTTACAAAATCTTACATACACACACTTGAGTTAAAACTTAATTAAAATTTATTTGAAAAAAATATTCTGTTAGTAAATCATTAAAATTATATTTCTACTCTTAATGGTACATATTTTTCTCTTCCTCAATACTACACTAAAGCGCTGATTTGTCTTAAAATCAATTCACGTCGCGGATGTCTCCTTCCTTTGCCGCCACCTAAACATTAAGATTTAGGATTTTCACTCAAAATATATTTAAATATCCTTAAACTAATATGATGAACGGCTCAGATTTTTTGTAATCTAACTATAGTTAGGTTATTGAAAAATTATGATTACTCATTATAATAAAAATAAGTTAAAATATGTATATGTAAGATTTTATAATATTTTGAGTGTGCATAGCGTAATTAACTAAGAATGGATGAGTAAGACGTAAATAAAACTAAATTGTGTGGCATGTAAGTAATTATCTCAAAATAAAAACATTCAGATTAATTTAAATCAATCTATCATTATTTCCAATATTCTCATACATAATATTTACATGACATTTGATTCATTATTATTTTGATATTATGTCATATAATCTAGATATTATGATGTCTAGATTTCATCTTTTAAATCAAATAATAGCTTTTTCTGGATAACATTGAATCAAACAATGACTTTCTCTAAATAATATGATATAATATCAAAATAACGTTAAACCAAATGCCCCTTAGTCATATGCCTAATTTGATTAAATCTTATTAACTCTATTGAAAATTTAAAAATAGATGCAATTATGATAAAAAAAAATCAAAAAATTTATTATATTGTGAAAGATCAGGGAACATAAATGAGTTTTCTATGGTTGAATTTTTCTTGAATTTTTGAAGACAAATTAAAATGGCACTAGTACTGTCTTTATGTATATCTTATTTAAAAGATTCAAAAATGAAAGAATTATGATAAAAAGAAACATATCTCATCTATAGTGGGCTGTTGAGTTGAGGGTCTAATGGGATCTAATTTCATAAAATACTCTTCATTGTATGTGTAAGTGGTGTCAAATCTCCTCGGGTCAACAATGACATTCCAATAAGTCGGATTCGATGAAATTTGGTTCGCGATACCTTCAACACGAATCAATCCTAAAAGCTAGTACTTACGTAAATCGATCCAGACCAAATGAAAAGAAATGATCGGATCTCAGCTGTTCAACTGGAGTTGCAAGATCGGGCCAAAGTCGGCTTAGATCCCGGGCCATGCACTAATGAAGCGCAAGATAATTTGATTTGATGGCTTTAATGAGCTAATGATCACTATAAATAGAGCCAAAGCTCCTCTCTATTAATCTTCATCTCTCGATCAGAAATTTCTTTTATTCTCTCGCTTTTTTCCCTCTCCTTTTTTTTTTTAAAAAAACTTTTCATTGATCTTCTTGAAGTGAATAGTTGAGCTTCTGTTAGCCATAATCCTCCACAATGGAGAATGTTAGGGCCCTAAGGGATGCCAAATTAGAAGATGCAAAGGATATATGGGTTCATGATTCCTCTAGAGATTACAAGGGGAGGACTCCTCTAAGAGCCTCCACTGGGGTTTGGAGGGCATCCCTTTTCATCATAGGTTTGATTTCATATTTTTCTATTTTATAAATATATATATAATTTATTTTAAATTGATTTCTAACTAGATGCGAATTTACACCAGAGGTTGTTAATTTTACTCGAAGATCGAAAGTTATTCAAAAATTGAATTAAATTTTAGATCGAATCATTCTCAACAGTTTTTTAAACGAGCTGACTAACGGGTCATTTTTTGGCTTGAGATTTTTGTCAATTCAATTTTTAGCCGACATTCGGATCAATTTATTGGCTTGAAATTGAATCAATTAAAAAATAATATATATATATATTTGTACATATAACTGGATTTGATATGTTAGATTTTATAATAATTTAATGAAAATCTTCATTAAAATTTTTTTTCATATCTTTTATTCAAATTAGGGGTGTTAAAAATATTCGAAACTCAAAATTAGCTTGGAACCCATTCGATTTTGAATCGACTAGAAATTGATTCGAAAATTTTGAATCGAATCATGTGCTAAGGACTTTGAAGTTTTATTTTTTTTTCAAGGTTTAGGAATCAAATCCTCTTAAATACATAATATTTCTACATTTTTTTATAATTACGAGCCGATTCGAATCATTATTCGAGCCGGCTCGAAATGACTATTCGAGCAAGCCGGCTCGAATCATATTCCATTTTGATTTTGGACTAATTTCGAGCCGAGCTGAACTCGAAATTTTTTATTTTGAGTTGCCTTCTACTTGGTCGAAATCAGTCCGATAACAGCCATAATTCAAACAATATTTATTTTAAGTTAATTTTTATTTTTAAATATTAGATTAAAATGAATGATCATAATTTAAGTTAATTGAATTAGAAATACATTTTTATATAAAAGTCAGCTAAAAACTAAAAATTAATCAAAAAGGCCTAGCCCGAATTGAGATCAAATCAAACTCTTCTCGTTCATTCTTTAAATTGAATCAAGATTCGAATCGAACAATTTTAAGTTAAACATCTGCGGTCTGTTTGTTTGTAATGTTTAATTTAATAAGGTTAAAATTAAACTTGGATAGAGATATCTGTCTATTGAAAATTATGAATGATGTGAAATAAAGTTAGTTATTATATTAGGATATGTAAGAGATATGATATAAGTTAGTTATTATTTTAAAAATGTATGTAGGATGTGAAATAACGTTAATTTTTAATATTAAATTTTATGTGTGATGTGATATAACAGTTTAAAATTAAATTAGATTAATTTTTAACTGCCAAATAAACAGGCTGAGATTGGATAGGCTTGAGATCGGATCGCTAATAGCCCTATATTTACACCACTATAATTTCTCTTTTTTTGGATAATTATGATATTATGGTGGAGAAAATTGTAGCATTTGGGAATTTTTTTGTAAAAAAAAATCTTATTTTCTAACTAAAAGGCAGCTTTTTCATAATAAATGTTCTAACATTGAAAACAATTCACCTCAAGGCCTCTGTTTATTTTACAGTTCAAAATTAATTTGATTTTATTTTAAACAGATATATCACATCATACATAAAATTTAATATTAAAAAGTAACTTTATTTCACATCCTACATACATTACTAAAATAATAATTAACTTACATCAGTTCCCTTATATATCCCAATATAATAATTAATTTTATATCACATCCCTCACATATCCCAATATAATAACTAATTTTATTTCTCACCATTCATAAGTTTTAATAAAAAATATTTTTATTCAAATTTGATTTTAAATTTATTAAATTTAAACGTTACAAATAAACAAACCGTTCACACAGTCTTTTATAGGTGTTGTTTTAGAGACGTATTTAATATTATCATAATATTATATCATGTTATATAAATAATTTGATTGTATAAATGTCAAATTTTATTAATAATTTCATAAATTTTTATAGGGTTATAACCTGCCCACTTTTTTTATGTAAAGAGATATCTACACACATTACACATATTATCAAATCAAATAAATTTTAGGGTAAATTGCACAGGGACCTCTGAGGTTAGAATGACACTGCAAATAAGTCCTACTTTTGAAAAAGTCTAGATTTGAGTCCCTAAATTTGTGTTTGCGCTGCCATTTGGTCCCACGTCTGAAATTTGCTGGTTTTTTCCTATTTTACTCTCAGAATTTTTACTCATTCTCTACATTATTTTAAAGTATTTTGAGAGAGTTATAAGAGCATTTGGTCCATTTAAATATGACTAACAGTCAAATTACTGTCTAATTAAACCATCCAAAAAAGTGATATTTAAATTAAGGGGCCAAATGACAATGCAAACACAAACTCGAGCACCCAAATCTGTGCTTTTCAAAACATGAGACATATTTGCAACGCCATTCTAATCTTAAGAACTCATGTGCAATTTACCCTAAATTCCATATAATTTCAATAAACTTAGTTATGAAGATATATGTATCTTGCGTGTACATCATTTGGGTCCACCTTTGGGACTTAAATTACAGATAAATTATGATTCAAAATATCTCGAACGTCAATATTCTTAACAAAATTTTGGAAAAACTAATTGACCTAATGAAAAATTCAAATAGGGTAAATTGTGCTCGGGGTTTAATTAAAGGTGGGAAGAACATTATAAATTGATTTCAATTTTTTAAAAATTTCGATTACAATATATCAACAAATTAGTGCTGAAGTCTCTCCTATTAAATTGTGTGTGCATGAATGCAGCAATTGAACTTAGTGAGAGATTGAGCTACTTCGGGTTGGCTACCAACTTGATCATTTATTTGACCAAAGTGTTGCACTACGAGGTCAAGGTGGCCGCCAAGATCGTCAACTACTGGCTCGGAGTCACAACCATCATGGCTCTCGCCGGAGGTTTCGTCGCCGACGCCTACATCGGCCGCTTCTCCACCGTCTTTCTCTCCTCCATCGTCTACATCGGGGTTTGTCAATTATTTCATACTCGTAATTTTATTAAGAGAATTATGTAATAAAATATACTAAATTCTTTTTTGTAAATATTTAGGTAAAATAACTAAGAGTAAGAATATTTTAGTTTATCAAAAAATTTAAGAAAACTATTTTCTATAAATGGCACTCTCTAACTAAAATACTTATAGGAGTCGCTATAAATTTAAGTAAGTTAAAATAATAAATAATAAATAAAAATTAATGCTGAGATACTGGTTATAAATTTATATTAATAACAGAGGTGTTATTTGTAAATATTTGATTTAGAGATGTAAATTAGGTGTGAGGATGTAACATTAATTTGCAGGGTTTGACTCTGTTGACCACATCCCAACTGGTCCCACCGCTCAAGCCGGTCAACTCACTGAGGGTCCACAAGGTCGTCTTCTTCACGGCCATCTACCTCATCTCCGTCGCAACCGCCGGCCACAAACCCTGCCTCGAAAGCTTCGGCGCTGACCAGTTCGATGACAACCACCCCGTGGAGCGCCGCAAGAAGATGTCCTACTTCAACTGGTGGAACCTCGGCCTCTGCTCCGGCCTCCTCCTCGGCGTCACCGTCATCGTATACGTCGAAGACAATGTTGGATGGGCCTTCGCCGGCATCATCCTCGCAGCCGTCATGGTCCTCAGCATCCTTGTCTTCATCCTCGGCAGACCCGTCTACCGCTTTCGGGTCCCCGAAGGGAGCCCCCTTACTCCCCTTCTTCAATCCTTGGTCACCGCAATCTCCAAAAGGAACCTTCCTCTTCCGACCAACACCGATGAACTTTATGAGGTTCCATTGACAGAGAAGACAGGGAAGCGGTACCTTTGCCACACCGACAAGCTTCGGTTCCTTGACAGAGCCGCTATAATCGATGCTGCTGGCGGCGAGAGGTGGATCAATTCGTGGCGGCTTTCGTCGGTGACCCAAGTTGAAGAGCTCAAGCTGGTGGTTTCCTTGGTGCCGATATGGCTCACCACCCTCCCTTTCGGCATCTGCGTCGCCCAGACCTCGACCTTCTTCATCAAACAGGGGAGCATCATGAACCGCAAGCTAGCCGGAAACTTCGAGATCCCTCCGGCCTCCATCTACGCTCTCGGAGCCATCGCTATGATAGTCTCCGTCGCTTCATACGAGAAGCTCCTCGTCCCGTTGCTCCGGCGAGTCACGGGCAACGAGCGGGGCATTAGCATCCTTCAAAGGATCGGGACAGGGATGGCCGTCACCGTCTTCGCCATGGCCACCGCTGCCGTGGTGGAGGAGAAGCGGCTGAGGGAAGCGGCTGGGAACTCCGGCGAGCTTGCTATGAGCGTCTTCTGGCTGATACCGCAGTTCATGATATTGGGGTTAGGGGATGGATTCACCATTGTCGGACTTCAAGAATACTTCTACGACCAAATGCCGGATAGTATGAGGAGCCTCGGGATCGCCCTCTACCTCAGTGCGATGGGGGCGGCGAGCTTCACGAGCAGCCTGCTGATAACGGCGGTGGATCATTTGACCGAGAGGACGAGGGGGAAGAGTTGGTTTGCGAAGGACTTGAACGAGAGCCGTTTGGATTTGTTCTACTGGCTGCTAACCGCCGTTAACGGCGTTAATATCTGCGTGTATGCCTACGTGGCAAGTGGGTATTCTTATAAAAAAGTGAAAAGTAGGGTAGGAATTACAAATTCGCCGGAGACTGAAGGTGCTGAAGCCATAGTGGAGCAGTGATTGATGAAATTTTCCATCAAAAAAAAATAATTTACGCACGGGAAATGAATTTTTTTTTTTTTATGGTGGAAACTATGTAATATTGAAATGAGATATAGTAAATTATATGAAATAAAAATTAAATCAAGTTTTAATTTTCATGCAAATTTTTTTTTGGATAAATCATGTTTTTATAAACATAGACATTAAACATATTAAATATATTAAAAATATAAGATTATATATTTATTTTAAAATTATATATATTTTTTCAATCTCTTCTTTTTATAAAAAATATGATAATATAATTTTTTTAATATATATAATTATATTCATATCTAATTAATTACGAGTTGAATTAATTTTTTTATAAATTAATTTTAAGCTTAAAAAAATAAATTAATTTTAAATCACTAAAAATATAAATAACTTTGAGTTGATTTTAATTTTTACATAAAATTGTGGCACCAAGAAACCTTTAATCACTGCTACATCTTCTCTCTAATTTGATTTAAATTCGAGCAAATTCATTTCAATTTCGAGCAAATTCATTTCAATTTCGAGCTAGCTCGAATATTAATTTAGCCAACTCAAATCTTTCAAGAATTGATTTTTTTATTAAAAAACTCATATATATAATAGAATTTTAAATCAGATTAATTAATCATGCCTATAAGATCACTTGAAAGATATCCTAATAACAGCTAACGCATACTTATGTGTAAGCAATAAATAGTTACGACAAATTAACTGAATACATTAAATATTTTTTTATAATTAAAAACAAGAGATTGAGTCAGATCGATCTGATCCGACTATATTTTTACTTTTATGAATTATGTAAAGACTGATGTAGTATCTCATGCAGGCACCTATAAATAATTTACCTTAATATTATTTTCACAAATTTTATTTGATTATAACAATTTAGCACCGTTAATGCCAGTCAAAGATTAAGGAAAACCATTTTATCAGTATTAATCTAATAATGCAATTTAAACAAAACTGCCTTAAATATTCATATATAATAATGTTACGCCGATATATATGTTCATTTTCAAAAAGAAAATTATTCAAGGTTCTATCTGCAATTATATTAAAAAATGATTAACTTTTTAAATCACCAATTTTCATAGTCAAAGTAATTTTTAAATAAAGAAATAATTTTATTTCACTTTATACAAATTTTAATATAAAAATTAACAATTGTTTGAAAGTTGTATATTGCACAATAATTTTTTTATCTTGTACATTTTATATTAAGATATTATGGTATTGTTTTTAAATTTGTTTAAATATAATAACTTACTTTAATAATTAATTTGATTAATTCGATCATAAACTAAATACTATATTATTAATTATTTCAGCTAGATTTTTACATTATTATTTTTTATGAAAATAATTTTTACTATATTGTTCTTTCAATATGATGAATGGAAATATTTTTTCAATTTTTTATCAATTATTTATTAAACACTAAATTCCTTTATATTATACTTTAAATCTCCTGATATTTTAACCAATTAAACAAAATAGGATCACGAAATCTCAATGTTCGAAAATAAATTCGTAAAAAAGTGCTTCATTTTTCACCGGCCTAAGCTATGATCGATGATGATGGCCAATTGAAGATCGACAATCTAAAAACACTAGAAGAAGATGATGAGAGAGGAAAGGAGCAACGTAAAGAGTTTACTTGACTTTCTAATGCTTGAGATGTAATATTGTTCTTATGTTTTATTAGCGCTGATTCTATTAATTTTGAATTAGATATACATAGAGATTATGAATAATATATAAGTTTTATTAAGAACACGATGAACAAAATACAATAATTTTGTTCCTAAATGTCATAAAAATACTATAATAGTGAATATCTACAAATAATAACTATACATATATCATGATATTGAAAATAATACATGCATATTTAGAGTTAAAAGAAGATCTATTATTTGATATCATGCAATGAAAATAGAAGATTTATATAGCTGACCCTACCTATTGGAGTAACGATTTAGGTCTAGTTTGTTTCGAGACTTTTTTTTAACTCAACACAAATATCAATTGTAAAAATTAACTTTATTACACATCTTACACAAATACAAATCTTAGAATTAACTTTATTCTATATATTATGCACTTTTTAATATTAAAATAAAGTTCTTTGATATTAAATTTAATAAATAAATTATTTTTTTTCTTGTTTAAAAAAAAAACTCGAACCAAATGAAGCCTTAGTCTTTTGTTATTGTTATTGTTTTTTTTTTTTTGTAACTTCTTGTTGGTGGTGGTGGTTACTTAATGCTTTTAATCATAGTATTTGAAGTAATTTGGCTTTGTTTTTTAATTATTAATTGAAATATAAAAATTTAATGTTAATATATCTAAAAAAATCTACGAACTACAAAAAAGATTAAGCATAAAAAATTCATCATGTTCAATGACAATCAAGTTTATGCAGCTGCATGGTCCTTAAAAAATAAAAAATAAAAAAATATTCAGCTGAAATTTTCTTATTGGCTACATATTACCTTATTTTACATATATATTCCTCAATACAACAATATCAAGTTTATATTTCTTTTTTTTATTTATTTAATTCTTCAATTATTACAGAAGAGAGAAAATCCTTAATCAGCCCATCGAAACCGAGAACTCTGGGCCTCAACCGAATCAGGAACCATTGAATCATCCATTCGGACGTTGGCCCAAACCAACGGCCCGTAAACCGCCAGCCTCCCATCGAACCGGAGAATTGCCACGTGTCGCCCGCTATCCGTCCGCTTATTGCTGCTCCATATCCGCTGCCAGCCATTGCTCAAGCTTAGCTCCCCGCTGTTCTCCAGCTGCAGGTGGCACTTCGCCGGCGCCGCGGCCTTCGTCCCCGTCTGCCAGAGCCACCTGCCGGTCCTGGTGTCGTTGATCACCGCGTTGCATCTCGAGAACGCCAGCTCGTACTGCCGGTACCTCAGCTTCTCCCCCGGCGTCAGCCGGTGGCCGGAGTGCAGCACGCACTCTGCAGCGGGTAAAATCTCCGCCGGATCGTCCGGCCCGGCAAGTGCCTTTGGGTTACTGGTCGACCACCGGCGCTGGCCGTAGACGGCGAGCCGGCCGCGGTCATCGAGGACGAGCGCGTACTTCCCCTTCCGTGATTTTGCGGCGCTGGACCTGTCAAACTGATCGGTTTTAATTATTTAAATTTTAATGAATATAATAATTTAAAATAAAAAACTAGAACATAAAATTATTTCCCTTGCAAGATTAAAAGTTTTTAGGTTCTATTTAGTTGAAGAAAAAAAAAATTTAAAAAAAATTTATAATATTTTTTTCATATGATATGAAATAAAAGGAGTTAGTTACGTTATATTAAAAATTATGTTAGATATGAAATAAAGTGAACATTTAATACTAAAATTTGTGTATTATGAGATAAAATATTATTTTATTTTTTAAAAAATAAAATAAGACTTTAAGAATGTGGGGAAAACTTTAGCCATGCCAAAACGTGATATAAGCTATTAGCATTACACTAATTACATCACTTACATTTTATATATAACCTTCTTTGATTGAAAAAAATTATTGAGTTTCATGGACCAAATGAAGGAGCGTCACATTGATAGTGGGCTCCACCATGTGCTGATGTGGTGTCCCCCTATTGGCTCGTCAAATGTGCAATACATTGGTCAAATCCGAATGTCAAGTCTCATCTTTTAGTTGCGTATACCAATCTCCAAATAAAAGTCTCTTCGCGTGGAAACGTGTGTGTGTATATATATATATATATATATATGTATCTATGTGTGTGTTCACGTGCGCTTGTGACAATTTATAAAAATATGATAAGAAAAGTATATACAAAGATTTCTCTAGCACTAGGTCTTTTGCTAGTGTTTAGTTTATATTAGTTGGCAACCCGAGATCCAACATGATATGATTAGAACCAATAATATTGACTTCTAAAAATACTGTTGTGTCCATTAGCCTTTAATGATCGTGGTGGGATAAACCTTTGTAAGGGCGATAAATCTTAAAATGAAAATGTATTTGATAATTGATCTTTACGCAAATTCCACTTAGATGAGCATTGGGATTAGTCTCCCATGAGTAAATCTTTGGAGAGATGCTGAATACATATAAGAGTTAACACACCTCATTCTACCAATGGCTCCGAATGTCATCTTTGTAGACAATGGTGGGAAAAACCTCACCTAGATCACTTAGTTCTAACTTCTAAGATAAAGAGGCTGAATATTTATATATGAGGGCACGTTCTTATTCCCAAGATATATTTTATAACTTCTTATAGTTCAGACTTCAGAGGGTTGAAACTTAAACTGATTTATCACGGATGTATATATAATAATTTCTTGCTAACAGGACCAGAGTGTGTAATGGGTGTTCCGGCGGACCACAAGCTCGCCCTTTTGGGTGAGGACGAGGTAGCAGTTGCCACCGTTGTAGGAGGTGTTGGTGCTCCAGGTGGGATCGCCGGCGGTGGAGAGGACGAGGCGGCAGTTCTGATGCAGGGAGAGACGGTGGGGGCCGTTGGAGAGGTTTTGCCCGGCAATGAGGATCTCGTCGGTGTAGAGGACGTGATCGGCGGTGGAGAATGGTGGGTGGAGGAGGAGGAGGAAGAAGAAGAAGAAGAAGAAGAAGAAGACGGTCGGGATAGCCATGGCTGCGGTTGGAGAAGATTGGTCGTGTGGCAAATTGCGGTGTACATATATGTATGTGAATGGATGGTTGCGATTGTGGGCGTTGAAAACGTGTGCTGCCGATTCCGTTGTAACAAAAACGTATATTGCATAGAATGCATAGGATGCGTCGGCCGGCCTACCGATCCCATGAGGGGCCCGTTATTATTATCTTTTGAATAATTACATAACGTACATCGAAAAAATATAATATTTTTAAAAATATTATTAAAAAATTACTGATATATTTACATAATTTTTATTTTATTATATATAATTTATAAATTTATAATAGAAATTTTCTACTCACCAGTTTGAATTTTAGGTGAATTAATTATATATATAATTAATTCATAAAAATTAAAATTTCAAAATTTATGGTTTAAATTCTAAAATTTAGAGTTTAAGATTTAGTTTTAAATGCTATAGTAATTCAGGATATAAAATTTAGTATTTTTAATTTTGGTTATGATGTTATGGCTTGGGATTAGAGTATAGTATGATGGCGAGATTTTATTAAAAAAATAATAATTTATAATTTTTTATGAATAAGATGTGGTTTATGCAATTTTTGTTATTTGAATAATTATCATTATGTTGTGGCTTGGGTTTATGCAATTTAAATTGCAAAATAAAAAATCACATTAGATCTCTGGCATAAACATTAAAAGTTGGAAGCTCGAGCCAAAATTTTTTATAAATTTTAAAATAAAAAATCATATGAAACCTCTAATCAAAACATTAATTATTAAAGATTATTTTATTCATAATATATACCAACAGAACAGAGTTAAAAAATTATATTTTACCATCATAAAAAATAAGTATAAGATTAAAGTTTTGGATATTAGTATAGAATATTATGTGTGTTCATTGATTTTAAATTTTAATATTTAAATTATATAAATATTACTTAATTAGTTGATATTTTTATTTGACCTTTTAAAGTTATGTTAAAATTTTCACATGAATTTATTTAAATTATTTATAATTTAATAAATATACTAAAAATTATTTTAAAATAAAAAATTACTTGTATTTTCTCGACGTGTTCCCTTGCCAGGGAGGGAGAGGGAGAGAGCGAGAGAAGGGCGCTCCCCACAGAAAGAGAGTGAGAGAGGGAGAGGGTGACCGCCACCCCTTTGCCTACCCTAATGGGAGCTCGGAATCGGGGAAGAGAAAGTGGAGAGTGGAAAAAAATAGCACAATGTGAGAACCTAATTCAAGTAGCATGCATTCTATTAAAAAAAAATAGTTTGCAAATAATTAATATATAATATTTTTTAGTTTTCTATCAAGATAATTACAAGGTTCAAATTTATAATAAAAAATGTTCATAGAAATTTGAGACTACTCAATTGTCAATAAAATAAACTTGTATATTTCACGCACTATACATAATAAGTCGACCCGACATATAAGTTGCATGTGTCAACTATAACACAAATTATGCAACTTTTAATTTAGAAGTTCATTGTAAATAATTTCTTTTATTCAAATAATTGTATTTTTTTTATTAAAAGAGTTTTTTTGCATTATATATATA
>KZ452313.1:1378211-1389187 GCA_002786265.1 Apostasia shenzhenica | reverse complement strand
TATATATTTGATTGTATATATATATTTACTTATTTAAGTTTTTAAAATTAGGAAATAATATAACAGAAATTCATGAATTAAAAAATTTAATTTCACTTGATTCTCTAGTCTTAAATTTATTTTCAATTGAGTGTTTAACATAAATATAAACATTACAATTAGGCCTTTTTAAACTATTTTCGGTTGTTAATATCCACCATTATTTTAACTTAATTTATTTTAAATTATTTTTTAAACCTCAAAATAATAGAAATGCCCTCATACCTCCCCTAATCTCACACATCTGAAAATACTTACCTATTATATAAATATATTTATATATTTATATATTTATATGTGTGTGTATTTTAAATTTTTCTTAATTAAAAATCACTGTTAATTAACTATGGTGATGAATATTAAGATTTGAGCAACATTGCATTTTTAATAATTCTAAATTGAAAGGTTCTTTTCTCTTAAATATGTCCTCTTCGAATAATCTTTAAATATGTACAAAAAATCAAATTTTTGTGACAATTGTAAAAATGTTTAAAAGCTTTAGTAATTTTACAAAAATGAATATCATTTTTCTTATTTCACTTTATGAAAACATAGCTAAAATGGTCAATGAGCTTTGAATTAAGAAATTATGTAGTGGAGGGTACCGTTGAAAGAAAGACAATGGAGCAACATGAAAGGTACATAAAACTACAGGGCTTTGCTTGATAAATTACCAGGCCAAACGCGGAAATTTAAGGATTAAGCTTAATTATTATTAAGTATTATTTTAACTTGAAATATTCAAGGAAGATCCAAATGGAGCCTCCCGTTAAAAATGCTGGCAGTGAATTAATAATTTAATATCATTACAGCAGCTGGACTTGTCCTTTATTTATTACTAAGGTCAAAAATATTATAAATTACGCATTATTATTTGATTTTTATGAAAATAAATATTAATATTACATCATTTAAGCGTCACATTCAATTATATTATCTAAATTTTTTGCATAGCGTAATTAACAAAAAAAATAGATGACTAATATATAAATAAAATTAAATAATATGACATTGATAAATATTTTTTTTATAATTTTTGTAGGTGATATAAAATTTACTGGTATGTTTAAAAATTATAGTATTATTATATATTATATTAGAATATAAAATTATAAAATTAGAATATATTATATTAGTTTATTATTATTATTATTATTTTGAAATTAATTTTTTTAAAATAATATAAATTTTAAATAACATTTAATTGACCGCATCAAATTTAAAACTTGTGAATTAGTAAATATTCAAAATAATATCTACGTCAGCGTTGACTCTTTCAAATTTGCTTTTCAATATCTATGGTGATTTGGTCTTTGTCCGTTTTAGAATGCACAGCTAATTTTTTTTGCAATTAAAATTAGAGAGATTTATAGACAAATCCTTTAATTCATCTTAAATTATATATTAAATTTTTTATTTTTTAATTTTATAACTTTACCGCTCAAATTTTCTAATAACAAAAACTAGTAGAATATATATATTTACAAATATATTCATAATATTTTATATATACATATTATTAGTAATAAGTAACTAAATAATTATAATCAGCAATTTTTTTTAAAAAATCATGAGAAAAGCCTAAATATGTTATTTTTGGATAATTTAAGAGTAAAATTATAAAATTAAAAAATAAGAGAGTTAATATGTAATTTAAGATGAATTAAGAGGTATGTATGTAAATGTCCCCAAAATGTAATATTCAATTTAATTTTAGATTATTTAACGAGCAGCCAGCGCTAATCCCCTTGATAATGAAAATTAATTATTTCTCAATAATGACAATAAAAATTATTTATTTTAATATTATATTATATTATTTTAATATCATTTTAAAGTAAAATTTAATTATTTTTAGGATACTATTTAAACATGTGAAGATTAAAAATATTATAACATCAACCGAACGCCACTAAAGTAAATTAAGATTTTTTATATATGCAAAAATTACATATTTAAAATAGGTAACATTAATTTTATTTTTTAGCACTATTGCCACGTAAAAGCAAAAATTAATATTTTGTATCATTTTTAGGACTACAAGGCTCAAATTAATGATCATAAAAATTTATCGTATTTAATTATTGTTATAAAGATATGCGTGTAAGCCTTTGAAGATCACACATTCCTTTTTTTTTTTTTTTCAGGCACACTAATTTGTGTTTTAAATATTATGTAAAATGTAAAATAAAATTAATTATATACTAATATCTCGTTAGAAGTGAAATACAATTATTTTTTTTTACTTTTATATTTTCTATGATGCCAATTCATATAAGATTTGGTCAGTTTGAAAAAAAAAAAAAATCTTAGTGACGACGTCAAGCTTAATTATATTTTTAAATAAACTATAGTTCATCATGAGTTCATTATAAATAAGGTAATATCAGAGCCTGCAAGAGATAACAAAGTTTAGCAGCTTTGAGTAAATTAATATCCCAATTAATTAACATTAATGGCGCCTGCTAAAACTCTCCTCTTCTGCGCTCTCCTCTCCCTCCTCGTCCTGATCCTCCCATCTCCTTCCGCAGCCAACGAGGGTAACATCTTCCTCACCGGCAACGAACTCCTCCCCGACGAACAGCTGTCCGTCCCAAGAGCCGCCTTAGTGATGCAGAAAGACTGCAACCTCGTCCTCTACAACGAAGGCAGCGGCTTCCAATCCGGCACGAGCGGCCGCGCCACAAACTGCACCCTCACCCTCTCCGAACGCGGCCAGCTCATCATCAAAAAAGGCAATGGCGGCGTCGTCTGGTACTCTCCGGTCACCGGAAAGCTGGGCGGCTACGCCGCCATTCTCCGACCAGATGGCCATGTCTCCATCTACGGCCCTTCGCGCTGGATCTCAGTGGCGCCTTATCCGATTGGCTTCTTCAAGGGCCAAAATAAATCTCATGAGGCGGCGCCGGGCGAAGATCAGCTGGGGACCTCACAATCCGTGCCGAACTTGCTGTTCTCATCGCAGGTGCTGGAGAGGCTGGCAAGCAGGGACTACTCCTTCGCTCTCACGGAATCCTGCAACTTGGAGTTCACTAAAGCCTCGAAGGGTAACCTCTGGGCGAGCGGCACCGCCGGTGAAGGCCGCCGGCACTGCTTCGCCAGGCTCAACTATTTTGGGCAGCTCACCGTTGTTGACGACCGCTACAACGTTCTGTGGAACAGTTCGCCGGCGGGTGTGGAAGGAGAGTACGTTCTCGCCGTCCAAATCAACGGCATAGCTGCCATCTACGGCCCTGCCATCTGGTCCACTGCTTCATCTTAATTATTAAAGAAATTAAATATATATTCCTCTTGTGGTTCAATAATTATTATCTCTAATGGTTTGATTTGTGTTCATGTTTGTGAGTCGACGGCCTTTGCAGGCCGCGTTACCGCGTTATGTGTTCTTTTACTTGTGTTGACTTCGTCTCTTAAATAAAATGTGATCTTCTTGCATTTGTGCATGTTATTAATTTTGGGATGATAATTTTTATCCAAATTAAGCCTTTTAGGGAGGCATTTTAAAAGTCGATCAATTCCCGACGTCCGGACTGTGACCCGCCCAAGCACGTTTTAGGCGGGGCGGATTCAAATATAGCTTATAATTATACCCTAGCTCCTGACTAGCTATGACTCGCAATTAATAAATAAAATTATATGATTTTAAGTCTAAACTAATTAATGATTGAAATACGTAATATATTCTCATTTTTATTTAAAATAAATTATTATAGTTATGAGGTGGGCTAAGGAGGGAAATGCAGGCTGGGGAGGAGCATGCATGCGGACGATCAGATTGGAGTGGGATGAAATAATGGGACAGAGTATATGGGTTCATAGAAAAGACGCGTGGGTGAGAAGTGGGGCAGAGCGAAAGCGGGTACGAGTTTTGTCTAACTCGGCCAACTTTTAGCCGGCTCAAAAATGTGTGACTTTGTTAATCTTAATTGCCTGCAGTCAATAGATTTTATACCTATTTATACTAATAATGATATTAATATTAATTTGAGGGATAATTTTACAAAATGGTAATATTATATACTATCACTATTTAGTACATTTTGGCTTGAAAAAACACTTCAGAATTTTACATTAATTTTGAGGGTTAATATTTAATTTTAAGCAAAATAATTAAGTAAATATCTGTAATTTTAATCTTAAATTTTAGAATGAACAAAACTAGTATCTTGATTAAACTATAAGAGTTTCAGAGGTCAGGTGAGAAATATAAACAGGTTCTACATTCTTTTTTTGTGCTTAAAAATTTTAATTTAAGAATAACTCATGTTATTCAAAAAAAAAAATTTTCATGTTTAGATTATGACAGAATTAAAGTTAGTAGAATCCATTAAAATAGACTTTAATGAAATACTTATATCAATGAGGTGTCGTTTACTAATTAATCAATAAGATTGCTTAATAAATCGTAGCTAATTGACAGGTCATTTTGAATTGATCATGATTTCAAAAAATTGCAAAAATTATTTAAAGGTTCTGTCATTTAAAGAAAATGAATGCCCTAAGTTGTCATTTTTAATTTTTTCACTTTATGAAAATATAGGTAAAATGTTGAATGATTTTGAATTAAGAAAATATATATATGTAATGGAGGCACCGTAGAAAAATTTATCCACATTAAAATCCTAACTAACCTCATTGTTTCACAGTCAAATTGGTTATAGTTAATTTTTTTTTATAAAAAATATATAATTTATATATATATATACATATGATGAAAAATAAAATCAATTAATTATCTGTATATTAAATAAAAATAATTTATGTATTAAAAATTAAAGTTTTTCTAAGAAGATTGGCAATGGACCGACAAAAAAGGTACCCAAAATCACAAGGATCTCCTAGTAATTGTACAACGCGACATTTGAAGCGTTAAGTTGAATTTCAGGTGCATGAAATACTGAAGCAGGATTCTGGTTAAATTGCACACCAGGCTGGTTAGTTTGATTAAATCATACTGATTAAATATTTCATTCCAACACCTGAACTTTGTCATTTTATTTATTTATTTATCGTTTTTTAAAGATATTATCAATAGTTCCAAATTTTCATTACATTCCCCAATCTCAAAACTTTGATTTGCAGTTTGCATAAAAAATACGACTATCGGATTTGTTTATTTACAAAGATTAATTTTGATAATTTTAAAGTTAAATATAGATATGTGAATTAATGATGTGAAATAAAATTAGTTATTACACTGGGATGTATGAAAGATTTGATATTAGCCGTTATTTTGATATATATAAAATATGAAATTAAGTAATTTTTTATTTTAAATTATGTGTATAATGTGAAATATAATTAAATTTTATTGTTAAATTATATGTGTGATGTGAATACTTTATTAAAATATTTAAAATTAACTGATTTGAAATTTAACCCAGCTAAACTGTGACATCTTGTGATCTAAATATAGAGGTATATATTATCAATTTTGCTTTTTGGGAATTGAGTGACTTAAGTATTGTTTTGGAGGTTATCTATTATAGTACTATCCCAGTTCAAACATATTTAAGTATTAAGTTTATTATTAGTTTCATAATTATTTTTAAAAAAATGTCTCTACGATTTGAGTGAAATTAAAATTAAACAATCATTTCAGTCAATTAAATGCACAATAAATGTAAATTTTGGAACCGTAAATAGATTTTATAGTTATTTTCCTTGACAGTATATAAAATATTTTCAAAATATATTATATTATTATTATTGTTTTAGGACAATTATATTATTCTTTTAAATCATATAAAATTTATTTTTATTTCACATTATACACAAACTCTAACATCAATATATTGAATTCTTTTATAAAAAAAAATCACATTCTGTACAATTCTATTTTTATAAATTCATTTAACAGAACTAACTCTCCCAATTTAATGTTATAAAAAAAACTCTATCACAATTTATTCGGTCAAAAAACAATCTTGGGTTTATTTCCGTGCACTTTTCTCAAAAATTTCAAAAACTTTTCCTCGACACACATTTTGGCATTAAACCAAACGAGCTCTTCAAAATTAGAGCTAATTTTTAAATTTTTTATAACACGAGTGTGCAAACATTTTCAAAGAACCGAAAACTAACCCAAAATAGAATCGAACCAATTAATTTGGTTTGGTTCTGATTTGATTCAGCTGAATTCAAGTGCAGTTCAAAATTTACTAAAGCTGACTGATTCAGGTCAGAACTAGATTCTATTATCCAAGTAAATCAAAACATACTCAAACTTGATTATTTGTTAATTGTGTTTATGTTTTATAGTTAATTGGTTATATCCCTTTAATATAAGGGCTTATATTGAGTATTTTTGAGTAATTTGTGATAGATTTTAAGATTAAAATTTATAATTTTAGCTTAAATTTGTTCGATTTTAAGCAAATTATGTGATTTTTGATTCTTTATTAATGCATCTTTTATGGTAGAATTAAGACGATCACGTTTCAAGCATCGAACCAGAATCAAATCGGATCCGGACTGCAAAATTCAATTTGGGTTCAGTAAACTCAGTTCAATTGTAGTTCTTAAAACTATAAAACTAAGTCTAGTTGGATCAATTCCAGTTCCTCATAAATCTAAATTGGATAGATCTGAGTTGAACCTAACTCGCAAAAAAGGCGTATATTCGTTTAGATGTCCTGGTATTTTAGAACTAAAATTCCTAAATTAAGATTGTTAATTTAAATTTCAAGAAAATATTGAAAAAATATATATTTTAAGTCTAAAAGGTCATTTTATTTTAAATTATTTCAATTATAAGGATTGCCTAAAAAATGTTCACCTATATAGGAATTACATATAGAAACTATGGACCAACATCAAAGCCACCTCAAACTATAAGGATCTCTTAGTAATTCTTCCTAATTATTTGTTTGATGCTATAATTAAAAACTTCAAACAATTTTTTAGGAGTTAAATAATCAAAATGGTTTATTTTAACATGAAATATTCAATTAAGATCCAAATGGATCCCCTTCTTGAAGATGATAGAAATTCATGCCAATTAATATTCTTGTTACATAAAACATATGGATCTTTCATTTATTTAAGTTTATGTTTTTAAAAACTTTTTAATGTATTTCGTGAGGATAACATTAATATATTTCAAACAGTTGTTTTTTACTTTGATATTTTTTTATTTTTAAATAAAATTTATTTTTAAATTAAATATTTAAATATAAAATGATAAAAATATATTCTCTCTTATCTCTCATCCCAGGCTGCTGCCAGCCAAGATTCGTAACACGATTTGCATCCTCAATTTTGAGCACGCGCGCACTACTTTGGCGCGCTACGGCAGCCTATTGCAGTACCAGGCTGCCAGCCCTACCCATTATGAGAGGCTGGGTAATGGGTTGAACTGGTACTGCCGTATTTTATATTTAAATATAAATTTTATTTAGAGATAAAATATTAAATTATTTAAAATAATTTGATTAAAATATTAATATTTTTATTAAAAAAATTTAAAATCAGAGATGTTATTGATATTACGTTTAAACTTTAAATTCTTGTATGATATTTATCTTTTAATATGTTTTACTTGATTTATATTCATATATAAAATTCAATAAAGTGAATGCAAAGTAAAAGAAGGTTCATACAAAATAAAAAATATAATGTATTAATATACATTATTACATTATATTTTTGATTTTGTATGGATCTTATTTCACTTTGTATTATATATAAATATAAATCAAATAAAATGTATTATAAAAAAATTTGCAAAAAAAATTAAAAATAACCCAAAACAGCAAGAAAATGACATAGATAGTATTTTTTTGCCGTTGCGCGCGGAATACTGCGCACTCTGATTGGGGGCTGCAGGGGTGACTACGCACCATGGACCACCCAATACGCATTCTCTATTATAATACGTGCAATGCTCGAAAATTCAATTATAGTCCTATCTAGCCATGTCTTCTAAAAAAGGTTTATAGGCGTATCTTGCAATGTGAAGATAGGCGAAGGTTGAAGAGGGAAGAAGTAACTCATAACGATTCAATCCGAAGCACGCTCAAAATAGATGTAACAACTCAGTCAAAAGAGAGCATTAGAAGTGGCATATAAAAACTCAATTACAGTCCTATCTAGCCATATATTTTAAAAAATGTTTATAGATATATCTTACAATGTGAAGATAGACGAAGGTTGAAGAGGGAAGAAGTAACTCATAACGATTCAATCTGAAGCACGCTCAAAATAGATGTAACAACTCAATCAAAAGAGAGCATTAGATGTGGCATATAGATGTGTGTATGTATGTATGTATTTATTTATTTATTGACTTAACAAAAGATAAATTGAATGTTGAATCATTAGTGTTCAGAAATCTATACACATTCTCTATTTCCCGTTGGCCTTCTTTATTATAACAACATTGGTGAGCCATTGAGGGTATTGAACTTTCTTGATGTAGCCTGCTCCTAGCAACTTGTTGGCCTCTTCTTCAATAGCATTCTATATTTCTCCTGTCATAACCCTCTTCTTCTGTTTTATGGGAGTGACATCAGGGGATATGTTCAGGTGGTGCTCACAGACAGCCCTATCAACACCTGAGATATGTTGGTGCGAGATACCGCCGACCTCAATTTCTTGACGGCGAGCGGCGGCGGGGTCGATGCTAAAAATGTTTTGAATCTTAGTTAATGATATTATTCATATACATAGACAGTTATGACTTGTTAGATTTTTTTTAATAGACTAATAGGCAGTTAAATTAGAATTTCATCTATAATTTTTTTTCAAACTAAGGCGATTGTAGATTTATTTTTTTTATTCTTATTTCTAACTAGTAGATTAAGACAGATAATCAGTTGATAGAACGAGCAAATACATTAATTCATGTTTAAAATCTAATCAAAAGATTAGGAATTAATAGAAAGTCAAACTCATGAATTTAGTTCGGATCGAACTTGAATCGAAAACAAATAAGTCAAATTTAATTCAAGTCGATATCAAATGAGATTTGATCGAATTATAAATTTTTAATTCAATTTTGAGCTGTGATCAGATTGATTCGAGATCAAATCTTTAACAGCTCTAGTTATATGTGTATGGTCTTATGCTAATATATTAATCATAGTTTTTCAACCATGAAAGATTACTTGATTTCGTACGTAATCCTGTATATTTCTCATTCTAATTGTTTGAGATTAGAACGACATAAAAAATTGCATCCAAATTTTTTGTGATTAGAACGACATAAAAAATTGTATCCAGCATAGTTTTTTTTGGATATGTACAATGTGTATTTATTGTAACATTAATAAAATAAGGTATGTCATTTATAATATTTATAAATATAATATATTTAAAAAATAGATGATTAATATATAAATAAAATAATATGAAGTATTATGCATGAAAATATTCTTCAATTTTTGGAGGTAAATATTATAGTTTGGCTGCATTATCGAATATTAATCTTAAACTTAGGGGATTTGTTGGATGGGTTTTGAAATTATGAGCTTATTTGATATTAATTTTAAATTTGAAGAACTAAAATGAAATTTAACCTTATCTTTATAAATAGTGCTGCTGCATCAGAGCCGCTGGAGGTACAAAGCAAAGCAGCAGCATTCATGGCCCGCACCAGAATCCTCTTCTTCTCTTCTCTCGTCCTCCTCCTCCTCCTCCCATCTCCTTCCGCCGCCAACGAGGGTAACATTCTCCTCACCGGCGATATCCTTCCAACCGATGGCCAGCTGTCCGTCCCCGGAGCCAAATTCGTGATTCAGAGCGACTGCAACCTCGTCCTCTACAACGAAGGCAGCGGCTTCCAATCCGGCACGAGCGGCCGCGCCACCAACTGCACCCTCACCCTCTCCGAACGCGGCCAGTTCATCATCAGAAACGGCAACGGCAGCGTCGTCTGGTACTCTCCGGTCATCGGCAACTTGGGCACGTACGCCGCCATTCTCCGACCAGACGGCCATGTCTCCATCTACGGTCCTTCGCGCTGGACCGCGGTGGCACCCCATACGACGGGAAGCTGGCAAAGACCAGCTAAGGAAGACCAGCTGTGGACCCCACAATCGGCGCCGAACTTGCTCTTCTCTTCACAAGTGCTGGATGACAACAAGCTGGAGAGCAGGGACTACACCTTCGCTGTGACGGAATCCTGCAACCTGGCGTTCACCAAAGCGCCCAAGGATCTCCTCTGGGAGAGCGGCGTCGGATACAGAGGCCTCCCCCGGCACTGCTTCGCGAGGCTGAACTACTTCGGGCAGCTCAGCATCGTCGACGACCTCTACACAGTTGTTTGGAATAGTTCGCCGGCGGGTGTGGAAGGAGAGTACGTTCTCGCCGTTCAGATCGACGGCCAAGCCGCCATCTACGGCCCCAAGATCTGGTCCTCTGGTTCATCTTAGGCGTGCGATGAATTGAGTTGTTTAATGTTTGTGCATGCATGGGTAGTCTTCATGTCATCAGATGTTGTATGTTCTTTTTATCATGTTTGCTAAGTGGTTTCTTAAATAAATTGTTTTAAACGTGCGACAATTTTATGTTTTATATTAAGATTAATTTTCAGAGCATTTATAATGCATTTTTATAATTTCTTCCTTGGTCCTAATAATAATATTTTTGGTTAATAGCTAGCAATTATGTCACTCTGGTTTGGTCCTAAATGCAATTACGTCCCTCTTCTTTCTAAATCAATCAAATAAGTCCTCTAGTTTGAAATAATGCGCAAATATCTCCTTTGATATTAATAACAAGACTAAATGCTGAATATTTTCTTATAATAATAGACTAATTTGATTAATCAATTAGAGAAAATATTCTCTATTTATACTTTATTTTAATTAGAGGAGTTACTTAGCTAATTTAAAAATTAGAGAGACCTAATTACATATAAACTCAAAATAAGCGAAACCTAAATTAATGCTAATTCTTCATTTCTTTAAAAAGAGGGCAAAGGGTTTCTACATTTT
>KZ452313.1:1231427-1364232 GCA_002786265.1 Apostasia shenzhenica | reverse complement strand
GCAAGAACAGTAGTGATCAAACTTGTAAAAAATAGGGTTTAATATGGTTTAAAAATTGATGACGCGAATGATATAATCTATAACCATTAATCATAAAAAATATTTTAAATAATAAGTATTTTAAGGCATAATCATAATCAATTGAAATTGATCAAAATAATTCTAGATAATGATTAATGAAATTAATTAAACTTAATTAAAGCTGAAAATACAGCTTTTCAAAAAAAATCAGACTATCCGTTCAGCCGAACGACTTCGGCTATAATCTGTGCACGCTGGATATCAAATGAACTTATATGGAATATTTTTTCAGTGGAAGAGACCTGTATGAAATAGGGGATTTACCTGAGATACCCTGTTGTAATTTTAATATGAAATATTCAAACGAGATCCAAATGGAGCCTCCTTGTAAATTGGACAGAGTCAGGATTACTTTTTTTTTCAAAAAAAAAAAAATCTTTTTTTATATAAAAAAAATCCTTGCGTATAACAGCTTGGGTTGATCATTTATTTAATTTCTGCATGAACAAACTTTTCGAAGCACCACGAAGCATCTTCTGAATGTTTCAATTGGCTTCAAACAAAATTTGAAATAGTTATTGAAATTCAACTTGATCAATTTAATCACTTTTATACTGATAAAATTCAAATCATTTTGTTTCTTGATGGAAAAAAAAATGTTTGAGTAAAAAAAATGATTTTTTTGGGACAAACGTGTAAATAAAACTAGCTGTGTTAAAAGTTATAGATGATACGCAAAATTTAAAAAATAATTGTAGATAATATGAAGGAAAGTTGATTTACATATTAGGAATCATGAAGAATGAATATTATAAAATTAATTTTATTTGTATTAAAATTTATGTATGATAAGATAAAAGTATTATTTTTAATGATCGAAAGCTTTAGCCATAAAAAAATAACCTTCAAATAAATATTCCAGTTGTATTGTATTCTAATATGATTTTTAAACATACTCACAAAGTCGAATATATATAGCCTGATCTTATAAAGGAAATTTCAGAAAGTCCTAACAGAGTCTAGGATAGTTGAGAAATGTGAGCACATGAGGCATCAATCATTAGCTTCAATAGGGTAAGTAATTATTCGGCTAAATGTTCGGTCTCATGCTAAAACATCGAAACACTTTTTGAGGGGTAAAGTGGTTTAACTTGGTTTAGAATAGGACAAAACTGACATGTGATATGAAATATTTAAAAATTTACCTAGGCCTAAATTACTCAAAAGTAAAGCAGTACATAATGTATAAAGCTTACAATCCTGACTTATGATCTCATGAAGATTGTGTGGAACGAGCATTCCCCTTTCTCGCTGGATATCGCTGTCACAGGAAATAGAAGCAATATGATCGATTGCCTTATTGGCAGCGCGATATATATGTGAAATCATATAAACTACTGGAGAATCAATGGGCTTATCATGAATGTAGTTGTTTCTAGCTCTCCAAATATAATGTAATGTTGAGGTCTCAATTTGGATGATTGAGCATCCAGGGTGTCGTTTAGCTCTTTTCTTTATCTGCACAAGAAAGAGAGATAAAAGGTTAGTTGGTGGAGGGTGTCCTACCCCTAGCGTTATTACTATCAAGTTACTGCAGGAGAAACTTGTTGACATTAGTCCTGTATTTTGGAAAATAAACAATTGTTCGACAAGAGTCCCAAGAAATAACAAAGCGAGCTAATTTAATTTAGCAGCTTTAAGTAAATTAATATCCCAATTAATATTTAACAATGCAAAAGTGACATAAAATCTCCAAAAAATATTATACAACGTATGAAGGCAACTAGTTGAACTTCATGCAGTACCGAATTGCTTTCTAAACAAGCTGATCAATTGCTTTCCCTCTCCCTGGAGACAGGCGGCAATGAGGCGTCAGAAGTAAGGCAACGAGACGACGAGACGGCAGCGGCAAGCGAAAGAGTTATTAAAGAAAATATATATGTAATGGAATATTTTTAAAAATTTAAAGAAATAATAAAGATAAAATTGAAAATCTGTTAATAATAACTATGAAAGGACCTTGTTTATAATATTAGGTAAATTATACTAACTTATCAAAAAGTTTTTAAAACTGTGAATCAAAATATAATTAAGAGTCAACTATATAAACCTTTAAGTAATTAACCCTATCAAATTTTATGAGGAAATAAGTATTGCTTTATATATGTTTCCATTATAATAGTGAGCAATAATATTTTTCAAGAGAAAAGCTTTGATCTTTCTTCATCATAAATTGATAATATCATTATTTACCCATAACAGTTCCTCATGAATCAAGAATACCCATCATAAAAAACAGTCTCTAGATCCCCCCCATTGATATATATATTTCTAAAAAACTCCAAAACATCTATATTCCATATGAATTTCGCTACAATATCTTTATAATATACTTATTAATTCAAGAGAAAAACAATATATATACGTTGATAGCTAGCTAGAGGAAGACGAATATGTTACCTGTGATTGTGTCATGCAGAATAATTACAGAAATTAGCATATCAATGGTGAACTTCAACTCTTCCACCTCTAGCACGTCCTTGAACTTCTCAGCAAACCTAAACTAGAATAGTACACAATCCAAAAATCCAAAAATGCAAAAAAGAACCTAACCAGAAGCATCACCTGCATATATAATTCCATCCATGGAAGTTGCAGCCTTAAGTAGTTGATTAATGAGCCGAAATTCCCGATCAAAATCAACTTCGAACACAAGGCCACAGTTGAGCACTCATTTGCGATGATATCACACCCTGTTAAAATGTGATTTGAATAATAATTAAATAATCCTAATTATAAGTGTTGTTTGTTAGGCTGTTGAGATTTTTATAAGAATCGGATATATATAGAATTTATTATAGGCTACTATTATACATGCGGAACGATCAGGTAATTAAGCTGCAAATAAGACGGATTATCAGGATTTCTATTTCAAGGCTGCAAGTTCTTAAGCTTCTTCTTGAAAAACGTGAATAGGCGATTCATTTAGGTATTTTCAGCAGTGGTTTCTCTTGGATCTTCTTCGTCGGCTATGGAGGTGATTTCGTAGGAATCTGAAGGCAATCATTTGAGGCTTGAGGAACGATTAGATTGTCTAATCTGAAAGAAGAAAAGATCTAATTTTCTGTATTCCGTCCGAGATCGAGAACCAGGTGATTGGTATAAGATTCTCTTTCTATCTGATTTTCTACATAATAAAGTCTCTCTCTGCTCTTCCCGTGGATGTAGGGAAAATACCTTCGAACCACGTAAATCTGGTGTTCTTGTGGTTGTTTCATTCTTTTATTATCATTATTTCTCATATTTATCTGGCACAATTTACTTGGCTAACTGCACATCCGACGATCTGAATTTTCCGCTGCGTATTATTTCTCAATATTTGATATCAGAGCGCATTCTTGTGTGGTTTGTCATTCTGGTGCTGCAGATATGTCGAGGTGGAGTAAATACCTTAACTGTCTTATATCTCACAAGAAGAGAGTATTTCTTTTGTGATTTTTCTATACTTCGTGTCAAACGCCACAATTCCCCCACTCCAATTAAAAATTATAGTATTATATATAGATTCGAACTCGAGACTCCCTGATTCCAAACAAGCTTCCTTTCTAGAACCGGAAACACAATTGACCATTATGCTGTTGCTAAATTTAGGTCAGGCTTTTGCCCTGACATCAGACTGGAGATGATGATCGGACATGTCTACACTTTTATAGAGGCACATGAAAGTGACGAATTTGCTTTCACTACTGAACCATGCCTGTTATCCAAAGCAAAACATTTCGAGCATCGCAGAGTACATGGGCCAGTTTGATGAATTATTGGTCAGATGCGACTTTCAAGAAGATAATCTGACAAATCTACACTCTTGAGGAACGTTTCAATGTGATCTAGAGATTATAATTTACATATCTTTTATAAAGTTAATGCTAAATGTGTTATGTATATTTTATACGTACGTTATTCAATCTTGAAGGAAAAAAAAAGGAAATTTGGATTATAATTCAACAGAAAATGACGATCACATTTTATTTAGAAAAAGAAAACAACACGGTAAAACAGCATGACATTGCCAGCAAGCAAAGGCTGGCTCACATACCCAAACACAATCAAATGCAACAAATTAAATACTTATAATTAGTCATATATAGCATGAATTTTTTTTTTTTTTTTTTTTTTTTTTTTTTCTGAAGTTGCAAATGCGTGGCCTAAGATGAAGCAGTGGACCAGATGGCAGGGCCGTAGATGGCAGCTATGCCGTTGATTTGGACGGCGAGAACGTACTCTCCTTCCACACCCGCCGGCGAACTGTTCCACAGAACGTTGTAGCGGTCGTCAACAATGGTGAGCTGCCCAAAATAGTTGAGCCTGACGAAGCAGTGCCGGCGGCCTTCACCGGCGGTGCCGCTCGCCCAGAGGGTACCCTTCGAGGCTTTAGTGAACTCCAAGTTGCAGGATACCGTGAGAGCGAAGGAGTAGTCCCTGCTTGCCAGCCTCTCCAGCACCTGCGATGAGAACAGCAAGTTCGGCACGGATTGTGAGGTCCCCAGCTGGTCTTCGCCCGGCGCCGCCTCATGAGATTTATTTTGGCCCTTGAAGAAGCCAATCGGATAAGGCGCCACTGAGATCCAGCGCGAAGGGCCGTAGATGGAGACATGGCCGTCTGGTCGGAGAATGGCGGCGTAGCCGCCCAGCTTTCCGGTGACCGGAGAGTACCAGACGACGCCGCCATTGCCTTTTTTGATGATGAGCTGGCCGCGTTCGGAGAGGGTGAGGGTGCAGTTTGTGGCGCGGCCGCTCGTGCCGGATTGGAAGCCGCTGCCTTCGTTGTAGAGGACGAGGTTGCAGTCTTTCTGCATCACTAAGGCGGCTCTGGGGACGGACAGCTGTTCGTCGGGGAGGAGTTCGTTGCCGGTGAGGAAGATGTTACCCTCGTTGGCTGCGGAAGGAGATGGGAGGATCAGGACGAGGAGGGAGAGGAGAGCGCAGAAGAGGAGAGTTTTAGCAGGCGCCATTAATGTTAATTAATTGGGATATTAATTTACTCAAAGCTGCTAAACTTTGTTATCTGCTGCAGGCTCTGATATTGCCATATTTATAATGAACTCATGATGAACTATAGTTTATTGGTCAGTTTAGATGTATTTAAAAATATAATTAAGTTTGACATTGTCATTAGTGTGCTTGTTTTAATTTCCACGTTGATGTTAATGATATTAATTTTTACATCATACAATCTATCATATATATATATATATATTTTGGTTTAATGTTATGTCATATTATTTATATTCCTTTATATATAAATGCCATCTTTTAATAAAATTTTATAAAATTATTTATATATTATTAAATTAAAAATTTATTGTTTTTTATAAATAACATAACACCAAGATAAGCCGCTTTAGTTATATTTCATATTATGATATATGGTAGATTTGAGCTAATTTGCTAACAAGATACCCAAAATTGTATTACGCTTCATAGCTGAATTGCTTGAAGGTGTATTGAATAACACCGAGGGAATAAGCCACTAGCCAGTAGCTCTTGTTTTATCATAATTTTGACTTTATTGTATGACACTCTGCCTAAGGACAAAGCACACGTTGTCAATAACTGGCATGACAAGTGCCGTGGGTAGCTTAGTTGTTTAGGCATCAACGAGGAGCCACCTATTTTATCCTATCCCGCCTACTCTCTTCCCACCATAGAGACTCGCATTTATAATAGAAAGGGGGATGTTCAAATGGCCAATCCAACAACTGAAATTTGGTAATTAAACTACTAGTCAACATTGTTCACTCGCTCTCAGGTTTTTGAGCTCCGGTCATTGTCAGTCATTCGACTAGCTCTCTTCAGCAGAGCTTTCCTCAGACTAGAGAGTTATTCTTTCCACTCATTTCCTCTACTAAAGGGATCCTGGCAAAGACTCCTTCACCTGCCGTCATATTGCAACTTATCTTTAAAACTTCTTCTTAGCCCTTCTTCTCCTTCATATAATTTTAGTTTAGAATTTTTACCCAAATAATATTTAAAAAATAAAATAATCTTTTTTTTTACAACTTACATGCATCTTGAGGTTATATATAGCAAATTTTAATTTGCATCATCAAAAATGTTCTAGAAAATATTCATGAATTCAAATAATTCATCATGTGAGATATTGTGTGTTCAATAACGGTTGCCAATTAAGTGAGCAAAGCCCACAAAAAATGCCATATATATATCTATATCTATTTATATATATATATATATATATATATATAAAGTGGAAATGTGCATATATATATATAAAATCATATAATTGTATGACATATTTTTGTTTTACATATAGCTATTTTTCCACAGATAATTTTAGTTTTTTATATAAAAAATTAGCAATACAAAGCAAAAGGAGGATTTTATGGAGTGAAAATCATATGGATTGAAGTTTATGTGCAAAATTTATTCTGAAACTTTAAATACGCTAATGACTTTAAAATTTATAAAAATTATTAGATTCAGATAATCCACAATGTGGGTTATTCAATGTCAATCCCTAAACCTCATATGGATGATTAAATTTTTGACGGTTTTTCATATATAATACCATTAATTATATTTTTAGCAATGCCCAGTAATTTTAAAAAATGATTAAAAATATTTAAACCAAGTAGATTTCTTTTGTACCAATAAATGAATTAAAAAAATTTAAACCAAGTAGTTTTTTTTGTGGATAATTATCTACATGCCACACAATTTAGTTTTATTTATGCCGTACCCATCCATTCTTAGTTAATTACGCTATGCACACTCAAAATATTATAAAATCTTACATACACATATTTTAACTTATTTCTATTATAATGAGTAATCATAATTTTTCAATAACTTAATTATAATTAAATTACAAAAAATCTGAGCCATTCATTATATTATTTTAAGGATATTTAAATATATTTTGAGTAAAAATCCTAAAATCTTAATGTTTAGGTGACGGCAAAGGAAGAAGACATCTGCGACGTGAATTGATTTTAGGACAAATCAGAGCTTTAGTGTGGTATTGAGGAAGAGAAAAATATATACTATTATGAGTAAAAATATAATTTTAATGATTTACTAACAGAATATTTTTTTTTCAAATAGATTTTGATTAAGTTTTAACTCAAATGTGTGTATGTAAGATTTTAAAATATTTTGAGTGTGCATAGTATAATTAATTAAGAATGGATAGGTAAAGTATAAATAAAACTAAATTGTGTAGCATGTAGGTAATTCTCCCTTTTTTTTAAGACTAACCAAGTAGATTTTGATATAGCATTAATAATACGACAAAAGTAAAAAAAAAAAAAGAGTAATTTTGACTTTAAATTTGTATTTTCTCGTTATTTTTAAATCTTTGGAATTAGTATAGCAAATCATTAATTTAATATAATTTGAATTAAATATTTATTTTTGAAAAAGTTATGATCAATTTAGAGAATGCTTTATATCAAATTCTTTGGCTTAAATGAAGGCCTAGAGAAAGTTGAAGTGAATTCCAAATAATTAGCTTTACACGTTAAACAAACAAAGACCAAATCACCATAATGTGAAGAATAGTTCAAGTCCAACAAAATATATAATTTTTTAAGAAAAATAAAAGAAAATGAAAGAGAAAATGATGACATCAATGTTGAATAAGCTTGGGTTGACCAAGGGTTTAGGCCTAATTTTATTTTGCAATCGTTTACCATATTAGTGGACGAAGACTCGTGGGTCCGAGTCAAATCGAGCAAAATCAAATCTGATATTTTTTTATTTTCGCTAATTCTTGATAATATCGATATTTCAATAGTCCTTTACATTTTAAATTAGCCTAAGTCATTAGCACTAAGTAAAATTAAGTACAAATTATGCATTAGATCAATTCATATTAAAGATATTGCTAAAATCGATGAAAATTGGCGCAAAAATTTACTATATTAGCAACATGCATAAAAAAATTGATAATACTAAACAAAATTAATTTTATAATATTCATTCTTCATAATTCCTAATATGTACTTAAATCAAAACTTTTTTAACACAATTAATTTTATTTACACATTTATTCCGAAAAAATCACTTTTTTTACTCAAACATTTTTTTTTCTCCATCAAGAAACAAAATGATTTCAATTTTATCAATATAAAAGTAATAAATTCAAAGTTGAATTTCAATAACTATTTCAAATTTTGTTTGAAGCCAATTGAAACATTCAGAAGATGCTTCGAAAAGTTTGTTCATACAGAAATTAAATAAATGATCAATCCAAGCTGTTACACGCAAGGATTTTTTTTTATATAAAAAAAAAGATTTTTTTTTTTGTTTTTTGAAAAAAAAGTAATCCTGACTCTGTCCAATTTACAAGGAGGCTCCATTTGGATCTCGTTTGAATATTTCGTATTAAAATTACAACAGGGTATCTCAGGGAAATCCCCTATTTCATACAGGTCTCTTCCACTGAAAAAATATTCCATATAAGTTCATTTGATAGATTCTATTAACTTTAATAGTTAAAATATATATATTTATTAAAAAATAACTATTTAAGTAATTAATTATTATTAGGGGATTTACGTAGAGAACATTGAATTCATCACAAATTACGCATTTAATTCAACATCATTTAGTAATATTACGCATATCACACTCTCCTTATATTACTTATGGGTTTTACATTTCTATGTGAACAAATAGAGGAGAGTGTGATATGCGTAATATTTACTAAATGATGGTGAAATGCGTAATTTGTGATGAATTCAATGTTCTCTATGTAATTCCCCCTTATTATTATTATAATATCAATCTTTTTACTTTTTTATGTTCTAATTTACGATAATAATTATAAACACCTAAATATTTTTAAAAAAATTAGAGAGATTTATATACAGACCATATCTACCTATATGTCACTTTTCTCATAAAATTTAAATTATAGAGTGATATAATATTTGAACTTGAACGGTATAATATAAAATCTTTTGGGTGGGTATTTATGTAATTAAACACACCCAAAAATATAATATAATAGCCAAAATTAAAAGAATTTGACAAAAAAAAACCTATGTAGAATAATTTTTGAGTGAGAGGAGAATCTAAATAAAAAATAATTTTTGATTTTGTTAGAATGAGAGTCTACCCCTTTAAAATAAACTTTCTTCATTGTTAGACTCCTAAAAATTTGCTTTAAAGTATCAAATTAATTACTCTTATCAAACAAATAATTAAATTACTATCAGATCCCTAAACAGTTTGAGGTAACATTTTATGTTTGCTTTTTATTTCTAATAAGTTGTCTAGAGTAATTTAAAGTTAATTGACTATTTACCTTTCGTTAACTTTTTAATAGTAAATTAAGCTTGATAAAAAAATACTATGCAGCGACTGTATCGTATAATTTTACGGACAATAGCGGGCACCATTAACAAAGAGGAAAAATTTAAATAATTTTAAGCACCATATTTGCAAAATAAGTGTCATTTTTTTTCTCAGATTTTTACTATTTTGCATTCATTCAATCGTATTCGAATATAAAAATCTAGTTTTTGTCATTTCTACGCGCGAAAAACTCACCTTTTCTTATTGGAATATGAATCAACCACAAATTAACACACTGTGCAGATAGATCAGCATTTCTTCCTAGGAATGGCAAACGGGGCGGGTTTGGGTCGGGTTTAATAATACCATACCCGCCTCGCTATATATCATTCATTACCCTTACCCCGTCCATATCCGTTTTCGCTCCACACCGCCGCCCCGCCCGCTTCTAATTTTCATAAAACCCGTACCCGCCCCGCCCCGCCCCGCCTGTTTCCTTCACTCAGTTAATGAAAATCGAATATTTTATTCTATTTTAAACACAAAAATCGTAACCACATGGTGTTAGTGAACATTTTCTTATAAAAATCATTCATTGTATGTAAATATATGAACAAGATCAGGAATAATAAATAACTTTCATGTAAATTCTTCAAATTGCCAACTTTCCTTAGCATGAATTTCTATTAAAGCAAGCATTGTGACAATTAAAGGAAAATCAAATATGAGGTAGTTATAAGAACTTGCAGGCAACATGTATCAATTGATTTAAGAGCAACTGGAAATGTCAAACTATCAACAAGTAAGAAAAATTTTACAGTAAAGAGTACATGCATTCTCTTTCCAAAGTATTATTTTTATTTAGGTATTAAAATTAAAATTTTTAAAATTTTTAAATTTATTTAAATTTATTAAATCGGGTACGGGGCGGGGCGGGTCTATATGATTCATACCCAAACCCGCCCCATTTCATAACGGGGCGGGGCGGGGCGGGTGTTCCGGGTAAAATTTGAGTACCCATACCCGTCCCATTAGGGGCGGGGCGGGGCGGGTTTATCGGGTACGGGTACAAACTGCCACCCCTATTTCTTCCTGATTTATTTTGACTGTGTTTCTACCTGATGTTTTTATTTCATATCATATCATATCATATCACAAGAATAAAAAAAATAACTAAAATATTTATTAAAAATAAGTTAATTAAAACATTAATATCAATCTTAAAACTCCCTGTTTAGTTTCAAGTTAAAAATTAACCTGGATTAATTTTAATTTGACATATTATATCATACATAAATTTAATATTAAAAATTAACTTTATTTCACATCCTACACATATTATTAAAATAATAACTAATTTATATCACATCTCGATCTTATATATCCCAACATAATAACTAAATTTATATCATTTCCCTCACAAATCTCAATATAATAATTAATTTTATTTCACATCATTCATAACTTTTAATAAAAAAATTCTTTTTTAAAATTTAATTTTAACCTTATAAACAAATAGACTTAGAGATATTACCTCAACCTCATGGCCTGGGTGACATTACCCAACTTTTTTTTGATTCATTTAACGTGATTTTTTTCTTTAATTACAATAAGTCCCTCTAGTCTAGAAAAAATTATTGGGTGCGGATGGCGCACCATTCGGATGCCCAATCAGAGGGCGCCACGTGTGCCCGGACCCAACTGTATGGCACACGTGGCGCCCTCTAATTGAGTTCCGAACGGTGCGCCGTCCGAACCCAATAACTTCTCCTAGTCTAGATTTATATGCAAGTAAGTTCCTATAATAATTTTTAAATTAATTAAATTAGTCTTAAAATTTAAGTTAATATGCAAATAGGTCCCTCAATGTTAACTTAGGTACTTAATAGAGACAATTTTATCTAATTAATTGACCAATTTAGATAATATATTTATTTAAAATATTTATTAAGCTTTTAAATTAATTTAGTTCGTTAACTTAAAAATTATTTTCTATTGAGTCTTTTTATTAATGTCAAAGAACATATGCTTATACATGATCTCAAGCTAGAGGATCTATTTAGTAAATTAATTTAGAAATCAGAAAGATCTAAATGCACACTAACTCGAACAATATCATTTAAGACCTATTGATCCCTAAATAGAGCAATATCATTATTCACCTTTTCCTCTTGAAATTAGGTTATTGTGATCCGCAATTCTGAATAATGATTATAATAATATACTTTCAATGAGTCAAGTGAATTAATTATCTTGCTCTAAATTAATTAAATTTATAAGTCTTCTTTCCTATATTGAGTTTGGTTTGTCAACAAGGGCTACCACGTCAACATCAAGTGGAGCATATTGATTATTGGTTGACTAAACCCAATAAAATTTCTCCCATTAAATCCTATGCCCGGATATGATATTGCATGATGTTTGCCCACGATCTTTTATTTAATCATGTATTTACACTGCCTATGTCTTACTTGAATATGTAAAGTTAAAATATAGAAACCCTTTGCCCTCTTTTTAAAGAAATGAAGAATATTTAGCATTAATATAGGTTTCGCTTATTTTGAGTTTATATGTAATTAGGGCTCTCTAATTTTTAAATTAGCTAAGTAACTCCTCTAATTAAAATAAAGTATAAATAGAGAATATTTTCTCTAATTGATTAGTCAAATTAGTCTATTATTATAAGAAAATATTCAGCATTTAGTCTTGTGTTATTAATATCAAAGGAGATATTTGCGCATTACCTCAAACTAGAGGATTTATTTGATTGATTTAGAAAGAAGAAAGACGTAATTGCATTTAGGCCCAATCCAGAGTGACATATATAATTGCTAGCTATTAACCAAAAATATTATTATAATTAGGACCAAGGAAGAAATTATAAAAATGCATTATAAATGCTCTGAAAATTAATCTTAAGCAAGGAATATAAAACATAAAATTGTCGCACGTTTAAAACAATTTATTTAAGAAACCACTTAGCAAACATATGATAAAAAGAACATACAACATCTGATGACATGAAGACTATTATACCCATGCATGCACAAACATTAAACAACTCAATTCATCGCACGCCTAAGATGAACCAGTGGACCAGATCTTCGGGCCGTAGATGGTGGCTTGGCCGTCGATCTGAACGGCGAGGACGTACTCTCCTTCCACACCCTCCGGCGAACTATTCCAAACAACTGTGTAGAGGTCGTCGACGATGCTGAGCTGCCCGAAGTAGTTCAGCCTCGCGAAGCAGTGCTGGGGGCGACCTTTGTATCCGACGCCGCTCTCCCAGAGGAGATCCTTGGGCGCTTTGGTGAGCGCCAGGTTGCAGGATTCCGTCACGGCGAAGGTGTAGTCCCTGCTCTCCAGCTTGTTGTCACCCAACAGTACTTGTGAAGAGAAGAGCAAGTTCGGCGCGGATTGTGGGGTCGACCACAGCTGGTCGAAGCCAGCTGCCTTAGCTTTGATGTTTCGGGCGGCGCTGGTGGTGGTGCCCGTCGTATGGGGCGCCACCGCGGTCCAGTACGAAGGGCCGTAGATGGAGACCTGGCCGTCTGGTCGGAGAATGGCGGCGTAGCTGCCCAACTTGCCGGTGACCGGAGAGTACCAGATGATGCCGCCAGTGCTGTTTTTGATGATGAGCTGGCCGAGTTCGGAGAGGGTGAGGGTGCAGTTGGTGGCGCGGCCGCTCGTGCCGGATATGAAGCCGCTGCCTTCGTTGTAGAGGACGAGGTTGCAGTCGTCCTGCATCACCAAGGCGGCTCCGGGGACGGACAGCTGGCCGTTGGCGAGGAGGACGTCGCCGGTGCGGAGGATGTTAGCCTCGTTGGCTGCGGAAGGAGATGGGAGGATCAGGACGAGGAGGGAGAGGAGAGCGCAGAAGAGGAGAGTTTTAGCAGGCGCCATTAATGTTAATTAATTGGGATATTAATTTACTCAGAGCTGCTAAACTTTGTTATCTCTTGCAGGCTCTGATATTACCTTATTTATAATGAACTCATGATGAACTATAGTTTATTGGCCAGTTTAGATGTATTTAAAAATATAATTAAGTTTGACATTGTCATTAGGGTGCCTGTTTTCCACATATATTGACGTTGATGATATTAATTAATACATCATACAATCTGTCACATTGACTAATTAAAGCACATATTTACAAAAGCAATGATGGTAAAACTAAGGAGAAGTACAGAATACAGGACTAATGCCGACAAGTTTCTCCTGCAGTAGCTTGATAGTAGTAACTCTAGGGGTAGGAGACCCCCCACCAACTAACCTTTTATCTCTCTTTCTTGTGCAGGTAAAGAAAAGAGCGCGCTAAACGACAACCTGAATGCTCAATCATCTAAATTGCGACATCAACATTATATTATATTTGGAGAGCTAGAAACAACTACATCCATGACAAGCCCATTGATTCTCCAGCAGTTTATATGATTTCACATATATATAGCGCTGCCAATAAGGCAACCGATTATATTGACTCTATTTTCTGTGACAGCGATATCCAGCGGGAAAGGGGAATGCCCGTTCCACACAATCTTCATGAGATCATAAGTCAGGATCGTCAGCTTTATACACTATGTATTGCTTTACTTTTTGAATAATTTTGGCCTAGGCAAACTTTTTAATAGTTCATATCACATATTTGTTTTGTCCTATTCTAAACCAAGTTAAACCACTTTACCCCTCAAAAAGTGTTTCGATGTTTTAGCATGAGACCGAACATTTAGCCGAATAATTACTTACCCTATTGAAGCTAATGATTGATGCCTCATGTGCTCACATTTCTCAACTATCCTAGACTCTGTTAGGACTTTCTGAAATTTCCTTGATCGGTCATCTTAGAGCTTATTAGGAACCTTTGCTCTACGATTTCTTTGAACTAATATTCCTATAATCAAATCATCTTAGAGATATGATAGGAGCATCCACAGATTATACTTTTTTTTATTAAATTGTTAGAGACCCCGATCCTCCCTTCAAATTAGTATAGTCATCCCATTATAAGATCAGGCTATATTCGACTTTGTGAATATGTATAAAAATCATATTAGAATACAATAAAACTGGAATATTTAGTTGAAAGTAATTTTTTTTATGGCTATTAAAGCTTTCGATTTTTAAAAATAATACTTTTATCTCATCGTACATAAATTTTAATACAAATAAAATTAATTTTATAATATTCAATCTTTATAATTCCTAATATATAAATCAACTTTCCTTCATATTATCTACAATTGTTTTTTAAATTTTGCGTATCATCTATAACTTTTAGCACAGCTAGTTTTATTTACACATTTGTCCCAAAAAAATCACTTTTTTTACTCAAACATTTTTTTTCCCATCAAGAAACAAAATGATTTGAATTTTATCAATATTAAATTGATCAAGTTAATTGAATTTCAATAACTATTTCAAATTTTGTTTGAAGCCAATTGAAACATTCAGAAGATGCTTCGAAAAGTTTGTTCATACAGAAATTAAATAAATGATCAATCCAAGCTGTTACACGCAAGGATTTTTTTTATATAAAAAAAAAAGATTTTGTTTTTTTTTTGAAAAAAAAGTAATCCTGACTCTGTCCAATTTACAAGGAGGCTCCATTTGGATCTCGTTTGAATATTTCATATTAAAATTACAACAGGGTATCTCAGGTAAATCCCCTATTTCATACAGGTCTTTCTTCCACTGAAAAAATATTCCATATAAGTTCATTTGATAGATTCTATTAAATTTAATAATTAAACTATATATTTTTATTAAAAAATAACTATTTAAGTAATTAAAATTATTATTATTATAATATCAATCTTTTTACTTCTTTATGTTCTAACTTACAATAATAATTATAAACACCTAAATATTTTTAAAAAATTAAAGAAGTTTATATACAGATTATATCTACCTATATGTCACTTTTTTCATAAAATTTAAATTATAGAGTTATATATATTTGAACTTGACGGTATAATATAAAATCTTTTGGGTGGGATATTTATGTAATTAAACACCCAAAAATATAATATAATAGCCAAAATTAAAAGAATTTGACAAAAAAGACCTATGTAGAATAATTTTTGAGTGAGAGGAGAATCTAAATAAAATATTTTTGATTTTGTAGAGTAAGAGTCTTCCCTTTAAAATAAAGCTTTCAGGGCCGTTTGTTTGTCAGTTTAAAATTAACTTGGTTTAATTTTAAACTAGCATATCACATCATACATAAAATTTAATTTTAAAAATTAACTTTATTTCATATCTTATGCACATTATTAAAATAATAACCAACTTATATCACATCACTCACATATTCCAATATAATAATAAATTTTATATCACATTCCTCACACACCCCAATATGATAACTAACTTTACTTCACATCAATCATAATTTTTAACCTTACAAATAAACAGATCTTTTTAAGCATTGTTAGACTCCTAGAAACTTGCTTTAAAGTATCCAATTACTATTATAAAACAAATAATTAAGGAAAAATTACTATCAGATCTCTATAGTTTGAGGTACCTTTGATGTTGCTCTTTATTTTCAATAAAGTTCAAAAGTAATTTAAAGTAAAATGATTATTTACCCTCTACATATCAACTGTATTTTCATTAATTTTTTAATAGTAAATTAAGAATGATAAAAAATACTATGGACTACTGTATCGTATAATTTCATCAGGCACAAATTAACAGGCTGTGGTAGAGCATTTCTTTGCGTATTTTTTTTTAACATAATTGTATTTGAATACTAAAAAGCTAAATTAATTCCATATTTCTGCATTTAGAAATTAGTTTATTCATATTCAAATATGAATTTTATTTTTTCAGATTTATTTTGACAGTAACAGCGTGTTTCTCCCTGATGTTTTTTATTTCATATCATATTTGAATATGAAAAAGATAATTTAACTGAAAATTTTCATGAAAAAAATACAAAGAGGCTAATTTTATGTTTTAAATTTTCTTACAATTATTAATATATTTTTTATGTGTACTATATATTAAGCTCGCACAAATAAATCAAAACTCATATTATATCTTTAAAGAAAATTTCTAGCTTTTTTGTAAATCTTTTAAGCAAAAAGATTTGTTTTAAGAAAAAGATAAAAATCAATTAATTACACAGATTATTTCGGGCTCAGCTTCGTTGTATCAGCGTGCACAGATTTATAGCCAGATCGTTCGGCTGAACGGATAGTCTGATTTTTTTTTTTGAAAAGCTGATTTTCAGTTTTAATTAAGTTTAATTAATTTCATTAATCATTTAATTTAGATTATTTTGATCAATTTTCAATTGATTATGATTATGCCTTAAAATAACTTATTATTTAAAATATTTTTTATGATTAATGGTTATAAATTATATCATTTCGCATCATCAATTTTTAAACCATATTAAACCCTATTTTTTACAAGTTTGATCAACTGTTCTTGCACTCTTCGTTGGGATTTAGGACTTTTAACTTTTCAGTCTTCTTCCTTAAGGCAATTTGAGAAGTTCATTTAAATTACTCTTAGTTGAGAAGCTTCCATTTAACTCTTGCACCGAGATCAATTTGTACCATCAAGTTTGCCCTCTATTTTTGAGTAATGACCTAGATAAGCTGTGACAACTGATAACTAAAGTTAACAGGGAATGATCGCCAGGTGATTCCCAACAGAAGGGAATCACCAGACTAAAGCATGTACAGCTCCTGACAAATTTCTAAGCTAAATAATAAGTAGTGCTTAATATCAATTTTAATTGAGTATATTTAATTATTCCAGCGTGTTCATCGAATGATAAGTTCTTTGTAATGATGGAATATTGAGACTAATCTCAATTATTAGGTATAACTGATGAATATTTTTTTGTTTGACAATTCACGTTCTTTGCACGATCACATGTGGCGACTAGCCTCTACCATATGGGGGGATCGATGAAGAGAGTATTTTGGTCATTTTATATTAAAAATTTTAATTTAAAAATAATTTTATTTAAGAATAAAATAAAATTATTAAAAATATTTATTAAAAATAACTTAATTAAAACATCAATATCAATCTTAAAATCCTTGATGATATTACCTCAACCTCACCACCTAGGTGACATTAACCCAATATTTTTTTTGATTATTTTAACGTGATTCGTTTCTTTAATTGCAATTAGTCCCCTAATTTAGGCTTATATATATACAACTAATAAGTTCTTATAATTTTTAAGTTAATTAAATTAATCTTAAAGTTTAAATTAATATATAAATAGATTCTTCAATGTTAACTTAAGTACTTAATAACTAGGGATAACTTTATCTAATTAATTGACCAATTTGGGTTAGTCTATTAACTTAAAAGATATTTTCTATTGAATTTTTTTATTAATATCAAAGAACATACGCTTACATATGATTTCAAACTAAAAGATCTATTTAGTTAATTAATTCAAAAAAAAGAGAGATCTAAATGCACACTAACTCAAATAATATCCTTTAAGACCCGTTAATGATCCTTAAATAAAGCAAAATAATTGTTCACTTTTTCGTCCTGAAATTAGATTGTAATCCGCAACTCTGAATAATGATTATATCTCTTCAATGAGTCAAGTGAATTATCTTGCTCAAAATTAAATTTATAAGTCTTTTTTTTTCGATATTGAGTTCGGTCGGTCAACAAGGGCTACCATGTCATCAGGTGGAGCATATTGATTACTAGCTGACTAAACTCAATAAAATTTCTCTCATCAAATCCTCTGTCTGGAATGTGTGATGTTTGCCCACGATCTTTTATTTAATCATGTATATACACCACTTATGTCTTACTTGAATATTTAAAGTTAAAATATAGAAACTCTTTGCCCTCTTTTTAAAGAAATGAAGAATATTTAGCATTTAGGTTTCTCTTATTTTGAGTTTATATGTAATTAGTTCTCTCTAATTTTTAAATTTATTAAGTAACTCCACGCCAATTTTTTTTGAGCCCGAGCCTATTTTGAGCCAACTCATTCTCTTTTTTTATTAAAGTTTTAATTTAATTTGGTAATGTCACTTTTCATCACCTTCTTTTTTTCAAACTCTCTCAATGTGAGACTAAATGTTTTTTTTAAAAAAAAATTAATTTTTTGAAGAAGAGAAAGAAGGTTTTTAAAATGTAATTTCTATAAGTGATGAAACTAGAGAGATTTAAACTCTAAACCTCTCAAAGAAACCCAAGCCACTCTTCCACTAAGTTAAGTTATTCTTCTTACTCTTACAAGAATTATTTTATATATCTATTTACATAATATTAGTTTTTTTTTAAATCGACCCGATCCGAGCTGGTGTCGGCTCAAAAAAATCCTTGAGCCAGAAAATTGGCTTGTTGCTCAACTCGAAAAGTTCTGTTCAAGCTCGATTCGAGCTGAAAATCAAGCGACTATCGGTCTTCGAACTAAACTCTCACCCCTAATTATACGAATCTTTTCTCCATTTCTTTGCGAGTATAAGCAAGTTGTGTGATGAGTCTAATGATCATATGCCAAGTTATATTTATTTTTTCACTCCCTTTGTTAAACTTCATGTGATCAATAATCAAGCTTTATTTAATGATCTAATGCTGCATCTTATTTGTTTAGAACGAATATATAGTGTAGCCCATTTGTTATATATATTGACTGTGAATGTATCAGCCATATATACATAAATCTGACCACTTGCATGCTGTGAGAAGAACAAGGGAAACTGGCGGCAGGTTCCTTAATTTCCTCTCAAGACAAGGCTCCAAGCACTCAAAGTCCACCTTCTAACTTCTGAACCAACAGCAGCAGGTGATCTCCCATGAGGTAAATAAGGAGCACTGTATATTGTTTTCTTCTGCCTCTTTCCTTTCTTCCAAGCTTTCAGAGTTCAAAAATGAGCGTTTAGCGTGTTCTACGTAGGATATTATTAGCTCAGATACCAGAAATATTAGGTGTGGGGCCATAATACATCTAGTAGAAGTATTGGATAGGTCTTTGTTTTGTCTGATTAAACCAAAAGTAAAGTAAATAATATATATAATGAATTTCATTTAGTATTAAGATTCACAAACAGTTTAGCATTCCAATCACGTATTATGATTTGTGAGAAGTAACTCCACTAAAATTCATAAGAATTGATCAAGCTTACAACCTTATTGAAAAAATAATAACAGAAGATCGTTTTAATTTCACCGCTTTCCGTTATACTTAGGATGTTTAGATGTCTTTTGATCTTAGGTAATTTTAAAATCATAACTTGTAATTTTTTACAATATTTTTTATATTACTGTGATGTTCAACCAATTAGTGCAGTCTTTAGTCAGCATCCTATGAGGGCTTTTGATAATGAAAGAAGAGAATAGGGAACCTTTCCTTTTAACTTATTTCTTTCTTCACCTAAGAGGAGAATAAGGAATCTTTTCTCAACTTCGTTTGAGTTATTTTTAATGATCCATGAGAATGCATCAGTTAATTGTTTACATTATTCTTTTGAAAATTACTGTAAAAGATATAATTTTCTCAGATTTCTCTGTCATATATGCAAATCTCTCGTTTTTTATATTAAAGTTTTTGTAGAATATAATGTAAAATTGGTTTTTTAATTGTTTATAGTGTGGATGGAAAATTATTCCTTACCAACTGGAGGGACATGGCTTGTGTTGATGTAAGTTTGAAAACCCGGTTAAGAAACAAATGCTAACAGCTCACGAGCCCTCTGGTCGAATTCATGAATTGACTGATCATAAGAACAAATGTGGAAGTCAATGTCAACCAAATACCCTTCTGGCCATATAAATATTATTGATTTCCCATATTGAACATCAAGTCGAATGGCCTGAAGTTCCACGGATTTGGGATTTGATGTTATGTAATTTATTATTTCTATTGGTGCAAATACAATCACTCCATTTGAGATGTTCCATTTTAGTTCATTTGGATTTGCTTCTGTTTTGCATGACCTGTTTATGTTCCAAGTTATTTTCCACTTGTTTTCTTTATGACTATCTCAATGTCCTAGTTTCTGTAAGCCAAGGCTTGGCACTCTCAAAGCAGAATTCTTGCACGACTTCAGAGTGTTGAAGGAAATTCGAAAGCTTGAGAGCCAATGCTCTGACACAACTTCAAAGTGTTGCTGAAGTAAATTAGAAAGATTGAGAGCCATACTCTAGAACCTTTGTACTTCTCATAAACTTTGAGAATATACTTTTAGAATTTTCTTGGTCAAAGTTCGTCATAGCGGTAGCTTGAATATCATATTCTTGAAGTTGTTTTCAATTCGCATTTAAATATTTGGAATCTTCTGGAGTCATGTCACGTAATATGTCTATAAACTATTGTAAGGCAACCATTTTGTTACAAGAAGAGAATAGAGCATGCATGTTGATGAAATTATAGGTTTTCTTCATCCACAAAAATCCTCTCTCCATACTTTGTGGAATTAGTTTACTTCAGAGGACACATGATGAGCAAAAGATGCAAGACATGCAGCTGAGAAAGAGAGTTATAAGGAATGGCCAGCACACAGGTAAAGTTAGAATTTTGTGATAAGTGTGCTCAGCGAATACAATAAACTCTATATATACTACATATGGAGGCTATTGAAGGTCTGGAGGATGAGCAAACTATGTTGTTGCCTTCACTGATGATTTTTTGAGGAAGGCATATTTCTGTTAATTTTAGATAAAGAAATTCGATGTATTCTTAAGATATTTAAGCAGTGGAAGATTTTGATTTGAGTAAGCAGACTGGATATATTGTTGATTAAGCTTGTTCGGATAGAGAATGGGACAGCGTTTTACTCGAGTGAGTTCAAAGAATAATATAGAGAGAGACTAAGGCCCTGTTTGACGGCTTACTAGTGTTAAGATTCCACGTCCGAATTGTGTCGTAAAGTAGTGTAATAGGATGATTCCTGAGAGAGCATGGTGTGAGCTCTTCTTTGTAGTTTATCCGAGCTTTGCTTTGGGCCAAAACCAACCTTGGCCATTAAAAAAATGGGTAGTTGGATACTAAGTCGAAGAAATACGTAATCCTAAAATATAGCAGGAAAGATAGCACAAAAGGTTTTACGGTGCGTTTACTTAAATGTAATAAAATAAGATTGAAATGAAATTATTATTCCATAAAAATAAAATTATCATTCCAAGAAGAATAGAATAACAATTCTTTTGTTTATTTGGATTAAATGAAATATAAAATAAAATTTATAAAATAATATTAAAATATTCATGAATATAATTTAATAAAATTTTATGTTATTTATTATTATTAAATTTAATTTTACAAAAATAATTTGATGAATGTAATTTATGTAAATATATATACATATAATATACATATAAGAATACATATATGTGTATGCATATATATACGTACATGTATATATAAATATATGTGTGTGAATAAAAGTAATTTTAGAATAATATTTTTAGCCCACGAATAATCAAAGAATAGTTATTCCTAAAATTAGTAGAAGGAATGATTATTTAATGAGATGTGAAATAGATATTTTTTAAAATAATCATCCTATCAAAGTAAATATAGAAATAGATTTTCATTCTAAGTATATGCACTCTTGGAATATAGAATAATGAAAATTCTTATGAGCAAAAATGTTATTTTTTCTTGAAGGTGAGGCAATGGACTCGAGAGGTTCGTAAAAACTGAATTATTTCACTTTTGTTCATTCCAATGAAAAAAAACCTCAGAGTGCATTTGGTTCAATGCTATCTTGATGTTATGTTATGTTATTTAGAGAAGACAATTACTTGGTTTAATAACATCTACAAATAATCTTCTATTAGATTATAAAATTATTAGTCAAAAAATGACATTTAAATTACATAACATAATACTAAAATAACAACGAACCAAACACCCCCTAAGTAACATTACAATTACAATGATAAAAAAAATGCCATCCCCTTCTCCATTGGTTTTTGCCATAGAAATCCAAATAGGCCCAACGCTCCCTTTTACCTAATCCTGATACGGGGAGGTAGTGACAATAAATAACAATACCGGGCTCTTCGAGTCTGGTAATTGGAATGAGTACAATCTAAATCCCTTAACGAGGATCCATTGGAGGGCAAGTCTGGTGCCAGCAGCCGCGGTAATTCCAGCTCCAATAGCGTATATTTAAGTTGTTGCAGTTAAAAAGCTCGTAGTTGGACCTTGGGTTGGGTCGGTCGGTCCGCTTCACGGTGTGCACCGGCCGGCTCGTCCCTTCTGTCGGTGACGCGCTCCTGGCCTTAGTTGACCTTGTCGTGCGTCCGCCGCTGTTACTTTAAAGAAATTAGAGTGCTCAAAGCAAGCCCAAGCTCTGGATACATTAGCATGGAATAACGTCACAGGATTTCAGTCCTATTGCGTTGGCCTTCGGGATCGGAGTAATGATTAAGAGGGACAGTCGGGGGCATTCGGTGAAATTCTTGAATTTATGAAAGACGAACCACTGCGAAAGCCTTTGCCAAGGATGTTTTCATTAATCAAGAACGAAAGTTGGGGGCTCGAAGATGATCAGATACTGTCCTAGTCTCTTGCACCAATTGCTTTTAAAATCTCGATTTGAAGTTTTGATGGTATCATATTTTCTTCCCTTGCTTTCTCTCTCTTTCGAAGTTATTATGTTTCTGTTTTTATCAGGTCATTTTAACTTTAGTAGTGAAGCTATCAAATCATAAGGGAATGTTCTATTGAATAGTACTTATTCTCGATGAGAACCCTGATGTAATTCACATCACCCTAATCGATATCTCGGAAGTCATGATTAAAAAATAATGAATCTGTGCATAATGAATCGTAAACCTTTCCGTATTACAATAGCGAGTACATTTAGTGCTCATCACGCTTCTATAAATAATGCCACGCTATTTTTTTCAAGTCGTTAGAGCTGCAGGAGAGTTTCTATCAGACTTTATAACAGGTGAGACTATTGAAGGTTGACGACTCTAGTGCGACATGTTGTATGACTTCTGTTTGGCTGATCCTTGAGTTACTAGTAGAATTATTTAGAATTATTGGGGACTTAAAGTGTAACATCTCAGAAAAATATCAGATTTTGATTTTTGACTCAAAAAGAATACGTTTGGACCTATTTATGAGAAGTTGGAAACAGGGGGACCAAATTGTAATTGTGCCAAAAAAAATTAGATCTTCGATTGAGAGGAAAAGGAAAAGTTTCCTCTCTCTCTCCCTTTTTCTCTGTCGTCCGCACCCCTCTGTTCGTCGGTTCCACCGAGTCCAGCGGCAGCAGCCGCAACCTGCAGCTGGAGAAGAAGAAGAGGAAGAAGGAAGAAGAAGAAAGAAAGAGAAGCAACAGCCGTAGAAAGGAAAAGGAAAACAAAGGGAAAGCTATTTCAGGATTTCTAAGCATTGATTGGTAGGTAATCCTTTCCGATTTATTATGTTAATGAAATGATGTTCTGATGTGATGTGTATTTATCTTGTTTACACATGTGAATATGTGTGTTTTATTGGTCTGTAAGGTGATGTGGTATTATTGAATATTTGTATGCCAAGAACCGCTGAGGGCTAAAAGTTCTCTATTTATTTGTTATGTCGATGAGGGCGGGGAGTATATGTTAGGTGATGTCCTAATGTGGAATCACCGATGTAAAGTAAAACTCCTATCCAGGCTTCTAGAATAACAAGCTATAGGGACTTTTGTCAGGCTTCTAGGTGAAAGGATATGAAAATGATAAGTCTGCATCACTAAACAGAGTAATGTATGAGTTTATGAATGTGCTTGTATACTCATGAGTGAGTTATGATGATATTTTGAAATGTTATGTGTTTATTTATTGTTCATGTCTTGATGTTATTTGTATGTATTTGATGTTGGATACTGTTTTACCTACTGGGTTTGTATTGTACAAGAAAGAACACGGGATATGGTGTGAAATACCGCAGGTTGATGCAAGGTGATGTGAAGGTTATGTGGAGGATATATTTTATGATCTAGCTTCGACGCCCCGGACGTCGGGACGTCACATGAAGTCTCTGGCATCTCTGATCCTTCAATAGGTTTTGGTGAAGTTGACACTGGGAAGAACTACTCAGATGAAATTTATATCAGCTGAGGAAGAAATCAGTTTCAAGCAATCAATAGAGATGGGAAAAAGACCATTCTACTAATTGTTTCAAATTTGATCGCTCTATTAAAGAAACTTTTTTGAAATTAAAAAAAAAAAAAGAAATCATCAATTGAAGGGGAAAGAAGTAAACTCAAAGCACAATTGCAATATAATCTACTGAACAGTGGGGCCTTCATCCTTAGTCAAATGGAATTGCAGCCAAAATACTAAAAGAATGTTTTTAGTGCACAGAACTCGGAATTTCTCTAATTCAAATTTATAAATCTGTACGAGAATATATTAGAGCTCATGGAATCTTGATCACAAGTTGCTCAAGAATTTTGTAAAACAAGAACACGCATTAGCATAAAAAATAGTAATAACTGCAACTTCTTATGAACATGAAGAGTGAAATTTATTCTGATATTATTAGTCGGACTGCAAAGTCGATGAATCCTGCTACACGTGGATGTCTACGTTACATCATCATGCGAGAATTCAATCTCCACAAATGCTAAACATAAAGACAACACGATGCAATGCCAGAACTAATTGGCATTACAGCTCTCCTAACAGATATAGAATTAACTTCTTTTAAACTGTAAATTATAAACTGAATACATGACTGTATGGTCTATTCAGGAACTGCGCAGCGATTCCAAAGCTATTTACCTGCAACAGTAACAGTTCTTGCATATTAACTAGTCACTGTGATGCCAAAAAAACAATAAAAATTAATGCACATTAAGAATAATGCCTCAAACTCGGAACAAAATTTCATCCAGAATGCTGATAAAAAGCTACGAGTGTGATTCGTTCAGCTTAGCATTATTTTGTAGAAAGAAGAAAGCATGATTTTTAAATGAAAAACTCAGCTGACAGTCTGACAGCAATCCTTTTTACAATGGAAGCATCATATTAAGAAAAAATAGATATGTGAAACTGATCTTTCAGGAAAAGGATATTTACATACATATCATACAAAACTTAGTATATTACACAACGCACACCATGATGTAGTTATTTTTTTTTTAAAAATAGTGTGTAATGCAATGTAGAAAAAATTGTGGCATGTATAAAAATTCCTTGAGAAATAACATTACAGGTACTGTTTTAAAAACCGAATCAAACTGATCGATTCAACCAATTGAACAGTGAACCGGTGGTCTAACCGGTCCGGTCAAGTCTCAAAATCGACCCTACATCGAATTGAGATTGAACCAAGGTCAAACTAGAAAAACAACAGATCGTTGCAATTGAACTAACTAGTCCACGCGTTTTTCTTGCCTTCTTTTACCAATGTCGGGATAAGTCCCACTATGCATTATGCAAGGTGATAGCAAAAAAAAAATCTTTCTTTCATTTTATCTTCATTTAATTAATTTTTGTAAAACTAAATTTTATTTATAGAAGTAACATCTAAAATATTATTATTTAATTCTTTTTAATTTTTTTTTTTAAAATTTATAATTTTTATTATTTAATAATCTTTAAAAAGAATTTTAATATTAAATTTTAGTTTTTAATTTCACCATGAATTTTATGATGTATTGTATTTATTATTATAATAAAATTATATTTTATAAATATTTATTAAATTATTAAATGATTAGAACCCGTTCGACCCTAGTTAAACGCTAAAACTTTAAAACTTTCATTCTGTTGATTCTCAAATCGGTTCGGTTTTCAAAATCTTAGTTTCAGCTATGAAGAAAAATATTAAATTTACTCCAAAATCGTGATACAAAAATTCTTGATCATATACTTTGCAAATTAATAGTTCTCATAAATGGAAAAGTAAAATAAAATGGATGATATATATACTCACTCTAATGGAAGATATTTATGTGTGTATATTACATCTTTATCACCATCCACCACCTGCCCGCTTCCTCTTAAGATCCTGTATGCAAAAGACAGCTCTGAGAATTCACAAACATGCACAGACGGGAAAGATGCTATTGATGAACCCTAATGATTAGATTCCCAAAGAAAATACTTCTAAAGCCAAAAATTGGATTGAATATATAATCTTCTTCATGCAATATAAGGAATATTCCATTAATCAACAGTAGCCCTTAGTGATTGTTTGAAAAAATGCCCATTAGCAATGTTGCCTATTTTCTAGCAAAAAGTAGAAACTGTAATAATTGGCTTTATTCTTCATTGTCTGCCTATGCAATGCTATGCAATGCAGCATAGTACATATCTTTATGAGCTTGTATAAATTTAAAATAGGCTGAATTGTTATGTCAGATTGGCGATATTAGCAAGTATATCCAATCTAACTGTAAACCTATGTTATGGATAGTAAAAGTATTTTTTCCAAATAACAAATGTTTTAACATTCTTCATTCATAAATATTTATGTCAAGAACCAAAATAACAATGAAATGTCGATCTTTTTAGAATATGGTCAAAATGCTAGGAACATACCATCGCGTGGTTAGCAGTCCTTCTACACCAACAGGACCTCGAGCATGAATTCTTCCGGTACTTATCCCAACCTGAAGCACAATGAGGTTCAAATTTGAGAATAAAGCACAAACTTAGGAGCCTCAACACAATGTTGCCAATTACGACAGCAGGTATTCCTCTACCTCAGCACCAAGTCCAAAGCGAGCCCCATCACAAAATCTTGTGCTTGCATTGTGGAAGACAGCAGCACTATCAGAATACACAGTAACCTTTAGATGTGAATAGCATTCCATTGGATATAAACAATGACTAAAGAGAGAATAACAACAAAGGCTAATCTCCGGTGTGTTTGTTTGCAAAAGTTAATTTTAACAAGATTACTTAAAATGAAGATATGAAATAAAAATAATTTTTTATTTTAATATATATATATATATAATGTGAAATATAATTAAATTTTGATATTGAAATTTGTATGTGGTGTGATATGCAAGGTTAATTTTAAACTAATAAACAAACACACTTGATCATAAATGGAATCTTTATTAGGTTATTAGGAACTAAATATCCAGGATGAAGTTTGAAAAAACTAGAATATGCTTGGAGAAGCCTTTAACCATGCCATCCCAACTTCACATCGCAAAAGGTGAACAAACCGCGACTGGAAAAATCATCAAATGAGAATTAAATATGCACCTAAAACAAAACGCCAAGTTATATATAATTCCATTTTTTTTAAATTATGCTTCAATACAATGCAACGATATCTTTTCTACATCAAACCTGCAAAGATGTCAGTATCTAACTTTAGAATTCCCACAATCTGTAACATAATTCATTAGAAAATGTCAACAAAATTTGGTTTTTGAGAACCAGTTAGTCTTGTCAAACATCAGCATCAAGACTTCAAGCTCAACTCTATGCATCTATTGGAGATATCATAATTTATTGAAGTTTTCTTCATAACAAAGTAAAATATGGGAAGTTAATATGCATGAACCCTTTTTCTCTCCACCCAAATCCTCTCAATCCACATACGAAGTATTGCTCAAAACTCAGGCCAATATTATGGAGTAACCTCATACCATGAACATATGGGTATGACAGATTTATAACAAACATATATAGAAGAGGTAAAAATTCTTCAGCACGCCATCCATACTAGATGTTAAAAAATATTTTTATTTTATCTATTTACTCATTGTGGCCTCCTATATACAGAAAAGAGGATTTTATATTTTATTTTCTGATTTTCGTATTGAACTCACCTCCAAAATTATAAATTGTAGGTCTCTTGCTTTGTGAAATAAAATCTCTAATTTCCTCAACATCTTCTTACCTTGTTTTTGCATTTGTTGTACTGCTCTCTGTCGTCCCACCTCACTCCTGTACTCACCCTAATGCCTTTGTCTACTTCACCCACTACCAGCCCTGTAACGTGTGCCTCTGCCATGCCCATTGTAGAGTTTCCAACCTTCCAGTTCAACAGGCTCCCACTGCCTAGTCCATCGCATATTATCTCACTCCTCCCGCGCCCCACTATCACCATCGTCTTGCTTCACCTGAGTGATGACCAAGCCCTAGTTCTTGTCCATGCCCCTATAGTGTTGTGAAGCTCAATCCAATGCCTATGTCTCGTGCGGCCCGCATACCTCCTTTGAAGCTAGCACAACCAACTTGCGCTCTAATTCAGCTCCATCAACACATGAAAGTTTCTCAATCAAATCATCCTTTATAAGGTCAAGAACCTCATACACTAAAAACATCATTATAGATAGCCTGCACAATGGTACCATTAACATATGGTTTGAAATTGGGTTTAGCAAGGAGGGCAACTTTAGATGAACCCACTTTTTCACCTTTCTTAATTATATCTCTCAGTGTTGGTGATGGCATTTTCCTCAACCTTTCTCAACTTCACTCCGACCAATAGACAGATCTTTCATAAGCACACACTAGCATTACCTCTAAGGCCAACACCCAGTAGCACAGTGGTGTCGTTCAACTCTCTTACTATCTTAGGAGTATGACCATCTCATCTAGCTCGCTCAAATGTCAATCTCCACTTCTCATGTTGTCATTACTTCTAGCTTTGCATCTGCCACTTTGTTAAGTCTTACTTGGATATTGGATCATGGTAGTTCCTCACTTATGTCTAGTAACAAGTTGTTATTCTCTTCCCTTGATAGTTCTCCAATACCTTTTGTTACTGTTGCTAATGGATCCTTGTCTCCTATTAAGGATAAAGGGTCTATTAGTCTTTCTACTACATTTACTTTAAACAATGTTCTCTATGTACCTCATTTTCTAGTTAATTTAAATTCCATTTATTGGCTAACTACTTCCCACAATTGTTAGTTACTTTTTACCCCCTTGTCTGTTTGTTTATAAGGTTAAATTTAACAAGGTTAAAATTAAACTCGAATAAAGATATTTTTTTATTAAAAGTTGTGAATGATGTGAAATAAAGTTAGTTATTATGTTGGGATATGTGAGGGATGTGATATAAGTTAGTTATTATTTTAGTAATGTGTGTAAGATGTGAAATAAAGTTAATTTTTAATATTAAATTTTATGTGTGATGTGATATGCCTGGTTAAAATTAAACCAAGTTAATTTTTAACTTCAAAACAAACAAGGACGTTTTGTTTTAGGTGCATATTTAATTCTCATTTGTGTTTTTAAGGATCTCAAGGCCTAGAATAATTGGTTGTGGGTTGAAGCAGGTTGAACCTATTATCTAACTAATCATGATACTACTTCTCTAACTTCTCTTCATACATTTCACACTAGACTGTATTAGTGGCATTGTCGCCTTGGCTACCCCCTCCTAACCAATTGATGTATTGATGTTATGACCTAACCCATCAAAAATTCTGTCTATTGATATTACTTTCTTTGAGTGACCCCATTCTTCTCAAAGAATTCCACCATCCTTCCTCATTCTTTTGTTCATCTACTCCGATAGCTCCTATGCTTATGGTTTGTCCCATTCAAATTTATACTCGCTGCCCTTGGATGACCACAAGTCCATCGCCACTACCATCTACAGGTTCTGATGATTCTGATGATCACTGATATCGCTTTTTACTAACCTATAGCTTTCTTCACTATTTCCACTACATATACATTTTCATTGGACGTTCCTATTGCCTTACATAAAGGCAAACAAAGTACTGTTTATACTTTATATTCTCATTTGATATTTGACTATCTAACTCCACAGTTCCTTTCTTTTGCTATTACGCTGTGTACTATGACAATATCTAAATACTACCATAAAGAACTATGAATCCCCATATGGAAACAAGAAATGGATGCGGAGACATTAGTCCTAATCAATTTTGGGACTTTGGAGTTGGTGACTTCCGTTAGGTGTTCATTCAGTAGCTTGTTTGTAGATACCATAAAATATAAGGTTAATAGGATAGTAGATCAATACAAGATATGCATTATAGTTAAGTGACTTACTCAGATCCATGGGTTAATTATTTTGACTCTCATATAGCTAAATCAAATTCTATCAAACTTCTATTTTTTGTTGATATAAATTAGAACTAAAACTTATTTCAAATAGATATCAACAATGCTTTTCTATATTGAGACCTTTTTTAGATTGTGTACATGGAGCAAACTCAAAGGTAAGTTGCTCAGGAGAAGACAAAAATATGCATAATTGGAAAGGTTATCCATGGCTTAAAGTAGAGTTCTCAAGCATGTTATGACAAGTTTTGTAAAATGGCTAGTGTGGTTGGTCTTGACAACAACATTATAGATCGTTCTATTCTTATGAGACATCCTCATTCTAGCACATTTATCCTTGTTGTTTATGTTAATGATATTGCTTAGTAGAAGAAATAGGAAAGTAGTATTTAAAGTCCAACTGCTATTTGACAAATGATTCGTTACCAAATATCTCAACAATCCTATCTATTTTCCAGGGAATTGAAATTGCCAATAGCAAGAAAGTTGTTACTTTGTCACAAAGTAAATATTCCACTAATCTTCTAGAGGAAATGTGACTACTTGGATGCAAGCCTACTAATACTTCCATAGATGTTCAGTCACTTACTAATAATCGAAAAACTCTAGAGGACGCCTCATCTTATAGACGCATCGTAGGTAAACTGATATATTTAATTATTACTCGATTTGACGTCGTCTTTTTTGTTATTGTTAAGCCTTTATTATTGGCATTGCCAGTCAGTTCATGTAGAATCCCAAATAAATGCACTTAGAGGATGTAGACAAAATCCTCATGTACATTAAAATAATCATGGGAAGGGACTGTCATATATGAAGAATAAAAATTTGAAAGTTGAGGCATATTCTGATGCTGATTAGGTATAGTTGATTCTAGTAAATCCACATTTAGATACTGCATCTTTATGAGATGAAACCTAATTATTAGTTGAGAAAGTAAAATGTAAAATATTGTAGCAAAGCCTAGTGCAAAGTCTAATACAGAGACATGGTTCATGCTACTTGTGAAATGATGTGAATAGGAGCAGCGAACTATAGAGCCAACGATCTTCTTTTTAGAGCCAGTGATCATGTTTTCTATGCGAGGACAAAGTGTATTATGGTGGGTTGCCATTTCATTAGAAATGTCATTTTATCAAAGAAGATAATCACTCCTCATAAGATACAAAAGATCAACTTATAGATATCTTTACTAGGGATTTTAGACCTTCTCCTTTCTCTTTCTTATAAAACAAACTGCGTCTATTTGATATATATGCTTTAGCTTAAGGGAGAGTGTTAAAAATTATTTCTCTTTTATTTATTTTGCTCATTGTGACATGTTATATATATGAACAGGAAACAGATAATAGATTATATTCAAGAGTTCAATATCCATTCATTCGATTTATATTCTGCATCAAGAATTCAAAACAATCAAAAAAGCTAGGACGGGCAAAAATGTTCAGAAAGATTTATTTAATCCAGCAAAAAGGCATTACCTTCCAAATCAGACCAATTTTGGTGGCAAAAATGTTCAGAAAGATTTATTTAATCCAGCAAAAAGCAATTACCTTCCAAATTGCAACAAATTTGGTATTTAAGGGGGAATAACGACATTAGATGAAGGTATTATGACTCAAGTAAGTGAAGATAAAATAGGAATGTAAGTTTCACAATTGATGAATCAATATCGGTCAGTTTCATGATGTATGTGAGAAAAAGAGGGCTTAAAACTTGTATGAGCAAAGCAAGACAGCATACCTATCAACCTGGTTGAGGAAAACCTCAGCAACGTCATTATCTTCAGTGACTATGCAGTCCGTATGCGCACTGTAAATATGAACAAGAGTTGAAACATGTCATTTTTTATCTAAAATAGAACAATATCAAAACTTTTCTTTGAATTTACCATCAACCAACCTATGTCTAAAATACTGATAGCTGAAGCCAAATAAAACTCCTTAATCAAGAGCTCTTATGCATATATGATAAACAATGACAACTACAGAGTGAAGTGTACCTTCCATAACAATGGATATGATCAATGGCAGCACGCACACTATCAACAAGTTCAACTGCGCAAGCCATTGAACTGTATTCATGACGTAAGGAGCGTGCCAATGGGATGCCTAACTCTGCACTCGCTCTATTTCCACCATAAAGAACAACTCCTGTGCAAAATGAAAGTACATGAATATTTTTGTGACGCCTAAGACTATGAATATATAACAAAGAAAGTTCAAAGTCATTAACAAAGAGGTGTGAGGACATGGTACAATATATGGTATGCATGGATGTATATATATTACAATGTAACAGAGTGCTCGTCGACAATTGAGAAAGAGCAGTTTTGCTCAATTTGAAACTAGAGGCAACAAATTTTGAATAGCTAATCAAGATTTCTGAAAGATTGATGGAGTTTCAAGCAGAAAAAAGAAGGGATATAATATTGAGAGAGATAGAGGAGTCCTCAGAATAAGAAAAAATAAGCATAATAAAGGGAAAATTTCTAAAAAACAAGTAAACTGACCACTCAACAATAGGCATCAATTATAGAGTTTCTTTAATCAACATTGGCACGTAAAAATAAGTTTCAAGTGGAATAGCCATTTGTTGTCAATAATGAGAAAACCCAATAAAATTTAGCTTAACGTCTAAATTACCTTTTATTACTCAAAATGATTATTTTTTGCAGTTTTTCAGGACAGAAATCATCAAAAACAGCAAAAAATAAGATTGCATTATCAAGTTTCTTTACCAGTACTTAAAAATAGGATGCACTTTTAATTTAACAAACTATTTGAGGTCTATGATGAGAAAAACCAACAAAAATTTTGTTCTGTACCTAGGGATGTAAATGAGTCGCTCGAACTCAAAATTTTTGAGTTTGGCTTAGCTCAAACTTGACTCGAACTCGAAAGGATTTCAAGTCAAGATAGCTCAACTCAAAATTATTTGAGCTTCAGCTGACTCAAAATCCATTTTCAACTGGCTCCAAATGGATTATATTTGCATATTTTAAAAATATAAATGCAAAATAAAAAAAGATTATATATGTATCATATCTATTATCTAAATACATATTTATATATTTAACAAGACAAAGTTTTCAAACCAATTCAAGCTTATATCGAGCAAGCCAACCTTGGATTTAACTCGATTCAAAATGGCATTCGAGCTCAAGTTGTGGCTCAAAGCTCGACTCAAAAACATCGAGCCAAGGCCAAATTCAAGTGAACTCCAAGCTTTGAGTTATTTTTATAGCCCTATATTTCTCTTAAATTCCCTTTTCATTATTGGAAATAATTAGCTTTGAGAGTTCTCTAGGAGAGCTAAACAGTGAGTCCTTTATGACAGTTAAACATGAAAGTTAATGCAAGATACATGTAAGATCTATCAAATCTTGTTAATCAATTCATACTTGGATCATAAGGACAAGCCTAAAAATTTCTCTTAATTCACTATACCATTTTCTAATTGACAATCAGCATCCTCATCTGATCCGCCTAACATAATCAAGAAACTATTGGGAATGGTCAGTTATGAATCCCCACTAGGATTCACATTGAAATCAAAGAAATTGTTGTAATTAGAAAAAACATTTTATGAAATACATTGTCACACTAACTAAAACAATAACAACTGATTGTTCCTTTTGTGATGTAGAAGCAACAACTTTTTAAACCAGTAAATCAGACAATTTATGGCTACAAGCACCTCCAAAGACAAGCCAATTCCTGGCGTGAGGCTACCAAGTCACGCCCATCATCAAGTCCATCAAAGATACAAGGAAGGGAGGAACACAAAAGGTCACATTAAAGATAAATGCATGACAGGACAGAGACCTGGAGGAGCTGGGTGGTAGCTTATGATATTATAGTCCTCAAAATCTTATCATTGGTGGCTTTCAACGCTCAAACAAACAAGTACAGTTTCCAAGTCGTGGAAACAATGTCAGGAAGAGAAGTAACCATAGGCTTATTCAATGTTCAAAGACATCAAAGTAAGGAGTTGAAACAATATTTGCTTATTTAAACGAGACAAAAATAGTTTAATTGATGATGCTTACAAACCCCAACAGCACCCATCAGCATGATAAAATAACAATAACACTGTTAAGGGACAAGATATCAACAAGCATAATAGTTGGCTTGGAATTTTCAGCCAATGCTGGGGTGCTAATATTATTACTTGGTGTCCACAAAAAGAATAGGAATGGAAGGAACAAATTTTTTTTTTAAAACAGAAGACAGTGCTATGATTAAAGCTGTTAATTTGGCTTGAAAATAGAAGAACTATAGAAACTTGAATCGGATTTTAGATCGAATCAAAATTGACTTGATCCAAACAAGACGACTAACAAGCCATTTTATAGCTCAGAATTTTTATCAATCCAATCTTGAGCCAGCATAACATCAAGTCAAACCAGCTCGAAATTAGATCGATTAAGAAGATAAATTATTTATAAATATTTACATATATAATTTGCTTTAGTATGTTAGATATTTTTCAACAGCCTAATAAATGACGACATTAGAATTTCTTTCATGACGTTTTCTCAAATTTTGTTGATTGTAGATTTTTTCTCTCTATTTTTAGCCATTAGATCAAAATAGACAACAAAATTCAAGTTGATTGAATAAACAATGACATTCATACATATGATTTAACTAAAAGATCAAAAAATTAATAGAAAGATCAACTTTGACTTGGATTGAGCTTAAATCGATAATGAACGAACTAAGCCTAGCTCGAATCAACATCGGATCACTCTTCTCATTCATATTTTGGATGGAATCAAGATCGAACCAAAACTTTCAATTCAATCTTGACCTGAGGTCAGATTGGCTCGAAATCGGATTGTTAGCTATGATACATTAAGTGAAATATACTTGCACTTTTTTCGAGACACCAATATTCCAAAGCTACTACGACAACAAGTTTTCTTTGAGAAAGTTGTTTATAAATACACTATAGTTGTACGACACAAATACTTTATCAAACAGCTTTTTATAAACATAATTGTTCCATGTAGCACATCTATGGCAGAACGGGTCCCTAATAGCCTATTTGCGTCAAGCCCCAAACATCTCAAAACCATCCCAAATCATCCCCATTCATTTTTTATAATAATTTCACATCCTACATAAATTTTAACATTAAAAATCAAGTTTATTTCACATCTTACATAAATTTAACATCAAACACAAATTTCAATATCACACTTTCTTTATTTTACATCATAGTATTAAAATATTTCTCTCTATCGCAAAACAACCCAAACCAACCTGAAAACACACTCCTACCAAACAAAACCTCAAATGCCATTTACATGTTCATTCTGGTTGACTAATTATATTGATGGTGTTGAACTTCACTTTGACTTACAAAATTCAATGAGTTATCTTTAACTAAATATTAGCATATATCAAACAATTAGCTAAGCCGCCTCCAGTAATCTAACTCCCACAACGTTGATTAAGAAAGACTCAGTAGCTACAAAGAAATCGCAGACTCATGCAGCATTTTCTATGGGCTTGTTTGGGAAGGACCCAAAAATGAGCTAAAAATTAAAATAATAATATTTTATTTTTATTATAAATTTTAATAATTTTATTTCGCATCCAACACAAATTCCAACCTTAAAAATCAACTTTATTTCGCATCCAACACAAATTCCAACCTTAAAATCAACTTTATTTCACATCCAACACACCTCCCAATATTAAAATAAATTTCTTTCCCATCAATTCTATAAAATAAAATATTTTCTCTTTCCTTACTTAAATTTATCCTCCAACCAAACAAGCCCAAGAGTATAGGAACTATATACAAGTTTAATTCTAGTAGTAATCTTTCTTGTTAACTTTATAAAGAACACTCATGCAGCATGATCAAAAAAGGAAACTTTACTAGAACCTAAAAATGGTTAGCAAGGAGGCACATTCCTTTCCTGTAGATACCATGAAAGAGGTTATTATCCCTTAATTATAACAGTTTGCTTCCAGGGATATTTTAAAGACTGCACCGTGAAGTAGCCAGAGAGAGAACTACATAATCAATGGATAAATGATGCATCTATTCTTATAAAAAATCATTGAGGCCAAAATACGTAATGCATATACAACAACAAATGACAACCTTGTACCAAGCATAGAAATATTGATATCAATCGTAGAAGTAAAAGAAACAAAATCGTCTGGATCACTGACACTGAAATTGACAGATATCAGTAGTGATATTGTGATAATGATAAGCCAACCTTTGCTTCTGAGTTCCTGCAGCAGACCATCAAGACTTCCAGATTTTGCGAGATCCTTATGCACTAGTAGTGTCTCCTGAAAAGAAAGGTATTTTTGTTATCTTAAAGGGATCAAAGGGAACAAACAGGCACTTCAATATGATGAACTGCTATGGAACAATGCTATAACTTAGCAGAAACCAGCTAGTTTGGGATTACGTTTTTATTGCTGTTGTGCTGTCATTAGAACATAGAATAGGAATTACCATGGAATTACAAGCTGCAGGATAATCAGTCTTTGCATCCAACACAATGCGCTTTGCCATATCCATGTTAACTGATTTATCAACATAAACATGACAGATTCCATCTGGACAATAGAGAAAAGAGACAATCTTCTTCTTGGAAATTAATTATTTAATGGAAAACATCAACAGAAAGTAAGATATAGGTAACATTGTCCAAGGATATGTTCCATATATCACAAGGAATGCCTAACCAGCATGGCCTAGTACTGGAATCTTGGTTGACTCCTTGATTTGAGATACAAGCATGTTGCTTCCTCTCGGAATGACCAGATCAATGACATCATCGAGCTGGAAAGATTTGCCAATGAATAGTATGTATTATGACAGCTGATCAGCAAATTATTCATTTGTTTGGGGAAAAATAAAGATCATTTTCAACACTTAAACAAACAAACCTTTAATAGATCAGGAATTGCCTCTCTTGACGTAACAAGCCCAATCAGTCTTTTTCCAACATTATCTGGGATGGCTCCAGTAATAATCTTTGTGAAATGGTTTTTAATAAGTTACATAAGGTAGAACTTATGACAAGTCAAAAAAATATTTATTTTTTAATAAGTTATACCTTATGTAGTATAGCATTAGATCTCATTGCTTCTTTGCCACCTTTTAGAAGAACTCCATTGCCACTTTGAATTGCTAAAGAAGCAATCTACAAAAGGTAAATAATTAGTAAAATTTGAAGTTTTGACAGTAACAGATAAGAGCTGGAAACCCTAGCTTCAAAGAAGGAACAGCACCTTAATCCCTAAATTAAAGTAATGGAGATGCAGTTATAAAGATGTGCATGCAAGACTTGACATTAAAGGATGAATTAATCACAGTTCATATAATTTATTAAGATATACTAAGGTTAATAAGTTCAGTTGTCATGGAAAGAAAGGTGTGACTAAAATCCACCTTTTGTCATATATTACCAGATAAATAGTCAAGATTCCAAACAAAAGCAAAACAAATCATTTGGTTATTTGGCATAAGAAAAACTGGTGATAGTAAAAGCTATAAAGATTCTTCTATCAAAAAAATTGTACATAATCTAACAAGTCGTATCACCCTGGTAATGGCAGGCCAGTTATACCAGATTTATAAGGAGGTAATGGCAGAGCACAAATTAGCTAAGGATGATTTAATTTGATACCCCTAAAAAGGCAATAACTACTTAGTATACCTCCACTTTTAACTATCCACATTTAAAGCCCCTCCAAAGTGCATGTATATTTATTTTCTGGGTCCATCGTTAGTCTCTAGTAGCAAGATCAGAATATTATATTATCATGTTTTGTTTAGTCCATGAAACCTGCAAAATCAGCCATTCAAGCCTAAATCCTTTCTTTAAAACCCCATTTTTCTTTAGAATCTCATTTTAGGCGAACATATTGCAAGAGCAATGACCACACTCTGATGACGAAAAATGTAGAAGATTTGATAACACTAACACTGAAGAAGAGAACTTATGATCATTTCACGGTTGGATGCCAATAGGAGTCCCCCAAGGAGGACGGGAAAATGGATGAGTTAAACTACTGATCTATATCATGAACAGACTTCCTCCTCAAAGGAAATTTTGGCCAGAGTTTCATGTAACGAACGAAGTAATTGGTATTTTAGAGATTTTTGAGTTGAAGCTAGTTAAGAGTAGTGGAAGGAAAGTCACATGGATAGAACTTTCCCTTAAAATCTCAATTCTTACTTCTCACTCACTTATGCTTAAATTGAGGTATCCCACATGCATATTTTTAAAAAAAAGATATAGGTGAAAGACTGTAGTATGTCTTACAGCTAGAAAATATCATTTAATCCTCATATACACATACCCTGTGTACAAGGGGTGCATTCTTTCTACCCTAGGTTTATTTTGTAAACGTTGCAACATGCGTACAACTTTTTTGACCAATAGGGTTAAAACCTAATGGCATTTTAGGAACTTGAAGAATTATCTCTCTATCTTAAGTTTATTTCATAAAATGTTGTAGTGTTGCATGCAGCTTCATTAACCAATGGGGTTAAAGCCTAATGGCATTTAAGGAACTTGAAGCACTCTATTGCGCATTGAAATGTATTTTGGGTGATCGTCTTCAAATGATTAAGTAAACAATGCTTAAGGTATCCTTGCAAGATGACTGTTGATGTTTTTCCTATGGCAAGCCTTGGGGCTATTCAAATTAGAAAGGCAAACCACTTTCATTTATAACTTGAAGGTCTTTTCTTTTTGAAGTTCCTCGGGTGACTCTTTAGTCACGCTTCCTAGTACTCTCTTGATAAGAACTATTAGTTCATTAGGAACTTCTTCGATCATTACATGATCTTTGAACACTCCTTTTAGGTCGCTCTTTGTTTTACCCTAACAGAAACACTTCGTTCGTCATGGTAGAACTCTTCGATCTTCCTTCTTTGGGTTTTAAAAACTACTTAGAGTTATCTTTGGTTAAAGGATGCATCCAATCGAAGGTAAGTAGACTTTGAAGTATACCCTAGTTTGATCTCTGATCACTTACTGCAACTTCGGAGTTGAGGTCCTTGAGGATAACAAACAAAGTGGGAAACCAGAAAGGGTGGTGATGATACCATGGTCACTGAAAGATAAAGGGTGGTGGCTTCCACCTTAAGACCAAGCTAGTACTTAGTATATACAGATAGTCAAATTTTATTAATATAAACCATAGTTGAGATAATCCCAATAGGATTTAAAAATTTTAATAATAATTACATAATTTGAATAGGGGAGGGAGGGGTGGAGAATATAAATATGCATTCAATTTGGCATATAAAATGAGAAATAAAGGTCTTCTTGAAGGTGATAACCCTAAATCCTCCATTAGCTAAATACTAAAAAAAAAGTTTAGCACTACAGTCCATGTGACATTTGGCCAAAAAAACTAAATACCATAAATGGCCACACATTTAAAATATATAATAACAATAATAAATAATTTTTTTTATCTCATCCTACACAAACTTTAATTTAAAAAAAAAGAAAAGACTATATCACATCTTACAAAATTCTCAAAACATCAAATAATTTTATTTCACATCCTGCACAATTTTTAATATAATCAACTTATCTTATTTTCTATTATACACATATTTCTACGCATTTACTATCTTTTCTAAATGCCAAAAAGACCTAGGCCCCATTTGGTTGAGGGAAAACAAAACCTCAAACTCATTCAAAAATAATTTCATCAATATTTTATATTTACTTCACATCATACACAAATTCAAGCATTAAAAATTAGCTTTATTTCAGATTCTACACAAATCTCAATCTTAAAATGAACCTTATTTACATCCTACATATACTTCAATTTAAAAAATCAACTTTATTTCACATTATAATATTAAAATAATTTTTGCTCTCTCTATCTAAAAAACTTAAAATAATCCAAAAATATGCTCTAACCAAATAAAATCTAAATGTTACAAGAAAATATAAGACAATTGCAATTAACAATGTCATTTAAAACTTATCTATGAGGAAAAAAATTGAAAACCAAAAAACCAAACTGAATCCAAATAAACCAAACCAAAATTTTTGGTTAACGAACCGATGGGTTGGTTTAGGTTTGATTTTGTAGAAACCGACGATTCCAATTTAAGGTTAGGTCTTTTACTTTCAAAAAATGACAGTTAACCGAAACTATTCATATAATATATTAGTCAATTGCGCTAGACAATATTATTAAATATACCTTTAGATTATAATAGCAAACTTGTAAATAATGATCATAATGTGAAATATATTTTTTTCCTTTCTGTTCATTAATTTTTTAATTAAAATAATACTTTAAATTGATTAATTTATAAACTTAACATTAAACATCCGTTATTTAATGTAAAGGATAATATTTTATAATTTAAGCATAGCATTTTATATAGATAAAATATTTCATTAATATTATTGAAAATATTTATATTTAGTATTATTATAAATATTCTTTCAGTGAGTTAATGGAAAATATTTTTATGATATATTGATCTTTTAGGTAATTTGAGAAATTACAATTAATATTGTTTAAATAATATATTTTGAGATAGCAAATGTATGATTAGAAATTGATAGTTGCAATTAATCAACCGAAATATTCAACTAAATAGCCAGTTAACTGTTAGATTGATTCTAGTTTAGATTTTTTTTATATTGAAAAACTGATAGATTCAGTTTAAGTTTTGATTTTTATAATATAAAGCACTTAAACCGAAGTTGATCGCCCATACTTATCTCCTGCAATATCAAATGAGGTACATGCATTTGTTGTCACAACTCAGGCGCAACTGCTTCTATCAAATATAAAGTGAAGTGCATTTTTATTGCACATGTAAGAACCAAGTGATTGTGGCAATGGTCAAGAAACAGGTGAAGCTAAGTATACCAGATCTCTGAAGTTTCGTAGCACATGTATAGTTCCATGAGGTTAAGGATTTGAACCTACAGGTATAAACTGAGTTACTAAGAAGACACATAGCTTTCATACCTGAACTAAGGCATCAGGCCTTGATTCAAAAATAATCAAAAGAACACCCAGTGGGCACGATGTCTTCTCCAATACCAATCCATCTGCAACCTGTATGGCATTGAAATGCTAAATTGTGGCCTATATCATAATTCAATATTAACAAGCTCAGCTTCACATTAAAACATTCCACACTGAACTATCCCCATTGTTCATGTAATTGACATCAAGTTCTAGATATCGACATAGAAGACATACTTGAAAAAAGGAAAAAGAGATCAAACCTAAGGTGTGGTCAACATTAGCTATAGAAACAGCCCATTATATGCAAAATGTTTCAAATAAACCAAAAAAGTTATAGTATTCTTCAAAACAGTGATGTTTGGTTAACAGGAACTATAGCACACTATAAGGAGTGAGGGCCACAAAATTGTATGGTTCAATATATTGAACATATATATTCATCAATTTCAATCAGGTTTTACATATATTTAACTCTGATATACATTAGAAAAGTCTATGAATAGTCTATCAGGAAGAAGTTTATGTCAAACAATATACAAATTAGAAATCTTTATGAATTGTCTATTAGGAAAAAGTGTATGTCAAATAACATACAACAGAGATACACAAAACTGAAGTTTTTAATGCAAAACAGATAGGATCTCTTACCTCTATCCTTTTTGAAACAAGACCAATAGGATCCTCCATGTCAGCAAGCGCACGAATGGATTTGGCAAGGCTAGCTATCTAGAGATGGTAGAAAACATGGAGTAAATAAAAATTTCTAGAAGGTAATGCATAAGAAATTTCAGATTACACTAATGGAAGCAAATCTATAGAATAAGTGGTATCTCCAGCAGAAGGAAAGAAGGTTAGAATTTCAAAAAAGTGACATGTCATTCATAAAAGGGAATAAAAAAGTGTACGTGATTTTAAGCCTTGCCTTCCCCTGTTTCAAAGTCAAACGAGATATCAATGACGTATCATATCCAGCCTTTTGTGCAGCAACAACATCAGCTTCATTTTCTTTTCTGATTAGATCCTCATTTACCTCCAATGCATCAGCAACATCAAATAAAATCTTCTTTCTATCTTCTGCTGGCATGCTCTGGCATAATGTCAATGTGCATAAACAATAAGAATATGAAAAAATCACAATAAAAAAAAAGAATATGAAGAAATCATGGACAAAGAGAGAACAAGCTGAGGACACTTCGTAATTCACCACAGTTTCTCGACAAAAAAGTCAACTTACAAGTAAAACAATAATTAACTATCACATGACAAAACAATTGTGTATAAGTTCATGGGAGTACCTGAAGCCGCCTGGAACATTCTCTAGCAGAGGCTGCCATCTCCCTTGCACTTACTTCTTTAGGCAATGCCCATAAATGAGCATTTTGATGGAAGAGCGTCCCAACTCTCTCCCCTCTGAGTACTCTTATAATGTTATCAGGTGCAAAACCACTTCAATGACAAAGGAAAAAAATTAGCTGCTATTTCCAGTAACTTAACTAGAATCTTCAGCATACAGGCAATAACCTGGCCTGGAGCGAACAATTTAAGAAAAGAATACATGATCCAAAATACTATGATGAATAAAAGTGATATGATTTCATCTTAAAGAAAGTAACACAATAGACCAATTAAAATTTTAGTAATTTCGTAGAAATAAGCTTTCATTTAGAGAATGTGTTTAAAGATAGTTTTGTCTTCTCAGAGAAACCTTTTGATCATAGAGAGCAACCATCTTAAATAATTTAATTTGATCACAGAGAGAAATCTTTTCCAAGGAGAAGAGTAAGGCGTGAAGCTTCAACAAACAAATTATAGAAATATACAAACATTTATGAGGATTCAATAACAAGAAACACAGTGAGCACCTGGTTATTATAACGGGAGTTCCTGCTGAAGCAGCACAAACAGCAGATTTTACTTTTGCAGTCATGCCCCCTCTTCCCACCCTGGATTTCTCCCCAAAGGTAATCTGTCCTTGATGTTTTTCCTTCACATAAGTATGTATTAGCTTCGAATGAGGTTCACCTGGAGGGCCACTATAAAGACCCTCCACATCACTTAACAAAACAAGTAAATCAGCTTTCAACTCCAATGCCAACAAAGCAGCTAAACTGTCATTATCCCAAAAGATACCAGAAGAGTCCTGCAAAAAGAATGCTTATTACTGTAAACTAGAAACATTGCATAGATAAAAGGTTACGAAAAAAGAAGTCACAAATTTATATACAGATAAGACAACGATAAATAGGTAAAAAGATACATCTACATGGATAAACATGGTTGACATTACATGTGGAAGCTTGATATCTAACATTTACTATTATGACGTAAATAGATAAAAAGCTAAAAAAGTATTACAATAAAGAAAGTCAATTCAAAATAGACTATGATAGGGCATAGTTTAGAGAGTGCAAAAACCCATATAATGTGCTTCAAAACCAATGATTAATATATATATATATAAGTATTTTATTTAGCATTGCATATAGAATGTTATTAGCAGAATGATGGAAAACCAATAAGCAAACAACAAGACAAGGGAACCACTAAATAAAGCCGACATCCTCGTGCCAAAGATTCCGCTTTGTGAGAGGAGGGAGAGTATTATATTGTATGAAGCCTTCTCTCCTTTTTTAATAAAGATGTCATTCCCGAACACAAAAAAAACAATCTTATTATTACAAAAAGGCTCCAACGGGGGACCACTTAGTTACAGTGTCTCTAAAGGGATAGACTCACAAGTTGAAAAAGATATCAAAGTCTTTGAAAGAAGGTAGAAATAATGAGATTAATACAAGGATATAATGTGTTGAAAGGCAAAAAATATGAAAGCAAATTTTCAACATACCCCAATAATCTACCTATATTGCATAATGAGAGCCTTACATTGCACAATTATTGATAATCAAACAAATTTTATAAATACCAATCACCCACATTATTATCATCCGTCTTTACATATTAGAGAAATATTTTGGTATATCACATGCTCCCCATCATGATTCATGACTTAGAATTGACTAAAACATAATCATTCTTGTAGGAGTATTTTAGTTCTATGCATAATCTCAGAAAAGATATTTCAGTTTCTGCTTTATTGGATAGGGGAACTTTTTATTAACAAAAAATGGTCACTACTGAAATGAAATATATTTTAGGTAACAAAACATGCATATCACTTAAACTAACATAATTACCCAAAACTACGTATCATGTTTTCTGATACATTAAAAACCTAGGAAATCAACCACCACCATGAATTTTTTTTTTTTTTTGATGAGACCACCATGAAAAGTTGATTGTACCATGAAACGTAGAGAACTTTTTAATGCATCTTCTGGAAAGCTACAAGGATCTATTCAAGAGATCTTTTTTTCATATACCAAAGATTCCTTCAGTAACACCAATAAAACTCAGGCTACCATGCAGTAGCAAAAGTTTATGCACTGCATAGAGCAGCTAGGCTAACAAGTTATAGAAGGAGCTACCACTGGTCATCAACATAAAGGTCCATCGTGCACCATATAGCAAGAGGCACCATTATACCATGCTCATCACATTTGTTTATGTATGGACAAAAGGCATTTGATGAAGTTCATATGCCCTAGTTAGTTGTTCCCCAGTTTCCAATGGGATGCCACCTTGTATCTCCACATTTGTTAGTTTTTGATGTATTTTAAATTATTCCTGAGCTTAAGCATTTAAGTTAGTTGGTAACTAGAGATTTAACATAATATCAAAGCGAGAGGTCTCAAGTTCAAACCCTAATTGCCTCCAATTATTTATAGCATAAGGTCTAAAAAGGGTACTTATGTTAAACTCCATGAAGCAAATCAAATAAGCTTGCATGTGAGGATATGTGTTAGAATATAAATCTATTTCTGGGCCATAACCTACAAACATAAACTTTTAGGTCAGTTGGCAACCAGAGATTTAACTATATATGAAACTAATGCACATCTATATGGATATCTTTTGTTATACATGTACCTCATGTGCAACCATACTTTCCAAAATATGAGGCTACAGATATCCTAGATGCATTGTATTTCCACTTCTACATAAGACTAGCATACATTTGTCTACACATGAAGCATCTACATTCTAATCTATTCCTAGATAACAAGAAACTTGATTATCATCTTATTCCACTATTAGATCACCATTAAGAAATTATTCTCCACCAATCATCCAAGTAAAAGCATTTTTTTACTTCCTATTCCCTTCACAATAGTGTTACTTATCAGGTTAACGATGCCTCTCCTGTTGTTCATTTTACTTTGCCGAATTATTCTCTATTATCTTCATCATATTTCTCCTACATTGTTCCTTCTCATTTTACCAGACATCCATTTCAAAATTCCCATTTGGTTGATCAGGCTCTCCATCATATTCTATTATCACCTATTACTCTAGACGAACTTCTCTATTAGAGCCACAATTTTCACTTTTTTCGTGATGACCTCATCTATATTTTTAATACATTGAACATCATTATCAAGATAAGATCCCTAAAACCATATTCATTAATTATAATTTAATCATTATTACTTGTTGTAATTACAAATTAAAATCACAATCATTGGCATGTCTTTGTTTTACCATTTTTAAGCTTTTTGTTTTATACTGCTCTCTTCCAATATTTGAACATTTATTTTACCTCTAAAGTAATATCACGCATCAAAAACATATAATCTGCAAAAACATACACGGATTTTCTTTTTGAATATTGTTGATAGCATAGCCAAACCAAAATAAGTAAATAAAAACTTAAATTGATCCTTAGTGTAACAAAGTGCCATTGCAATTTTTTAAATAGCTCCATAAGTCCTACTAATACCGAGTAATTGCCCAATCAAATATTTCTTTAATAACTTCAACATACCCCTTTACGAGTTACCCCATTTTTTGTGCAATTAATTTTTACCTATGTCCAATAATTTGAATATTTGAATGTCAAATAATTGAATTTTATAGTCATTAATCCTAAATTCGAGTAAAAGTAGTTAGGATCCTCCTTAAATCACTGAAGCTATTTTAAATTTTAAATCCTAAATTTAGGATTAAGTTAGGATATTTTTTCTATACAATGTGACCATTTAGAATAGAGGTTTGAATCAATGATAGAAATGGCCACATCTAAAATATCACATTCTTCGATGAAAATAGAAATCTCTGAGATTGGTTAAAAAGAAGAACAATGGAAGACATTTCAATGTATCTAAGTCCCACTTTGACAAATGGAAGTCAAACAAAAAAACCTCCAAATGTTCATATTGACAAACCTGATACGGAGTCCTCCTGGAACTGATTGCATCATTCTCATTGAAGACTGGAACAACCCGTAGATCTAACAATGAATTTACAGTTTCAGTAAGTTGTATTCTGAATTCTGGATCTTGAAAGTCCCTGTCAGTGACAAGAAGCTGCGACGATGTCACATCCAGCTGCATTTCCAGTAACATATCAGATTAAGCACAATTCCATGATCAGCGAACCAAATTAGAGCAGCACATCTTGTGTGGCAACACAAATGCTTAAATAACTACAGAAAATTTAGAAATCCGAAGACAAACCAGACTAAATAAGCTATCATATAGAGCCATGAGACCATTCTGACCAACAGCAGCACAAGCTTTTCCGTCAAGCTCCACTTGTGGTTTTTGAAGATCAGCAAAGCTTCAGAGAGTAAATTATTCAGTCAATAAATAAAACAAGCACTGCTCAGATAAAGATATCCATGGATAAAAATTGAGATATTTTTGACAACCGAATCTGTTCATATTTTGAAATTTAGAACTAACCACTATTACCATAAAAATGTACGGAATTTCCTCACCAGAAGGACAAAAATAATTCTTGCAACTTCTGACTTGGATATGCTTATTTTGTACATGTACTTCCTTAAATTTTCAAAATAACATCTAGAACATTACAAAGTTAAGGCAGAAGGTAAAGCTAATATGCATCTGGTGAAATTAACATCTGGATGCATGAAAAGAGGTGAACTGAGACTGGTTGCAGAGTTCCAAAATCCACATAACTGGAATAGAATACTTATTTTTCCACGCCTGACAAGCTGAAAGATAAGACAATGAAGTGAGAGTATATCAAGGCCAAGAAAGAGTAGGATAAAGTTCAGGAAGTTTTTTGAGGTGAAACAGCATGATTGAACTTGAGGGCTGGATACAAAATTCAGAACAAGTATTGTATGGAGGATGGTATTGAACCTACTCCAAGCTGGCGCTTTGAGAATAATTTTTTATGTCACAAGCACAGCTCAAGCAAGGCTACAATGAAGACGTATTCAGAAAAAAGATAAAGGTGTCATCAAGAAGGCATGAGGAACAACAAAGGTGGAAAGGTTAAACAACAATAACAGTCATAGCCTCATAGTTCAAGACAAATTGATATAATAGTTAATGAAGATTTAACTCAGGGATAGCCATGTTTAAGACGTAAAACATGTTATTTTTAAGCTTAAGCGACTTACTAGGCAAATTCAGAAACAAAATGAGGGAACAAAAGAATAATGGAGATAAATAAGAAAATAATTTTAACATACAGTCTTCCAGTTAGAAATGAAACGTCTATAATAATCTTGAGTTATAAAATATACCAATCCATGTAATAAATAATACATAATAATATCAATAATCAAGAACATGAATGTTGTAAATTAAGGATGAATGTTTTCTGAATTGTGCCTGATAAGTTGCTTAATCTTAGAAATAACTAGTGGTATTCTCTGATAGCACATGAATTTCTTGTAGGCAAGAGCCTTTTATAGTTATGTTGATAGTTCACATAGCTCACTTTTCCTTAGAAAATCTGCATAGAAAGTCAATTAACTCTTTATAGTTATCTTCAAGGAAAATTCAAATCCAAATGAGAAAGAAGACACAAATGAAATCACAACAGGAAATTTCGATATGGGCTTGCAATTTTGTTGTATGTGATTATATTTTTGTACTGTACAACGCCATAAGAGTAGGAAAGGAAAGGCACTTCAACCTGCTATTAAGAAGTCTTCTATATTTAAGTCTCTGGCGGCCAACACCAACAGCACCTGAAGAGACTAAAATCAGCTCAAAGCCCTGTGAGTTCAGCTCTTTAACCTGCGGATGTGCCATTGAAGAACATGTTTCATGCAGTGGGCAGCAAAAATCACAATGAAAGAGTACAGAAGCAAACAAGACCCAAAAAAGAAGAATTCCACCACCTTAATCGAATAATACCTGCTCAAAGAGAGATCCTAACCTTCCAAGGGCAAGCCTTCCATCACTTCTAGTCACAACTGCCGTCCCTACCTGCAAAAATAATAGAAAAAGAAACCCTTTACAACATATTCAAATGGAGGAAGCATTGTGGCAAAAACAAAATGAGCTGAAGAGAGTGTTAAATTTATGAATTTAGACATGCTACACATTTTGTTCATTTCTCAGTTCTGTACGTACAATGATATAAACTATTTCCATTGAGCCAAAAGAACAGAGAAAAGCTGATTCAGGTAGTCAAATTCGATCCATTTTTTACAGTTGTAAGAAAACAAAGGTCGTTCAGTAGTTTTTCAACTTGTCCATTTATAAAATAAAAGTCTATTGACCGCAGTTGGCAAATCGTGATAAAATCACACACAAACAATCCTTGTATATTAACATCTCAGACAGTTCTAAGGATACCCTACTCGAAGAAAGCCAAATCAGAAGATTACGCATCTCATATACGAAATAGTGCAATGCGTCAAGCAAACATAAGGTAGTCGAGCTTAGATCAACAAACTATGGACGGAAAAAGCAGGAGGAGAACAAACTTTGATTATAACGCGTTTGACATCCTTAACAAACAAACGAGTGGGATCCATTGCGAGGGGGCCGAAGGGGGAGAAAGCCGACAGCACCGGCGGCGTCGGGCGGCAAGCGCTAAGGAGTGGAGTGGAGAAGAGGTCCTCCGGGCCGCGGCGCCTCGATTTCGCTTGGAGTCCCGCCTCTTGCAGACAACTATCGCCTATTTATAGAAAGCTTGAGGCATCAAGCTCCACCTCCACAAAAAAGCCCGCAGTTATTCCATTTTTTCCCAAATTCCCCCAATTATATTAGGCAAATTTCTTAAAAAAACATATATAGGGCAACTTACTTATAGGTCTCTATAGTTTATAAATAATTAAACTTTCATTTATATTTTTTAAAATCTTTCAATTAGATCTCAATATTATTTTTAAAATTTTTCACTTAGATCTTTAATATTTTTAAAAATTTTCTCTTAAATTTCTAAAATTTTAAATAAAAACCTGAAAATAAAGCAAAATAAAAATCTAAAAAGTTCATACAATTTTAAATAGAAATTCAATTAAAAAATTTTAAAAATATAAACTAAAATGTAATTATAAGTAAGTAATAGAAATCTATCAATAATTTATCTAATTATATATTTAATAACTAAACTTCTTTTTTCTTCGAAGGTTAGTTTGATTCATGACTCAAAAGAACTTTATTATTTTTTACTTAATATTTTAAATTAATTATAATTTTTAATACAAATTTTAATTTTAAAATTAATTTATTTCATATTTTATATATTTTTTAATATTATGGTGTTCTCCAAGCTTAATGAGCCAAAAAATATACATGAGAATTAGGGGATCTCAAATTCAAACTATACTATTATCACAATTTTTAAGTTGAGTGAAAAAAATTATAGTATAAAGAGATGAAATTAAAAAATATATATCACCTAATATTAATATAATTTTATATTTTATCAAATTTATAAATTAATATAATTTTTTTCCTGTAAAAACAATTTTTCAACTAAATTAATAGAATCAGTTTAATGAGCTCTATTAATTTCAAAATCTTGATTAATAAAAGAGTTTAAAATTTACGAATAGATCTGTCAAACTCGATACCTAGAGTAATTTACTCTTAGGAGGTATAAGTAAACCCAATTAAACCACCAAACACATTTATAACTCTTTTTCATTAACCTGGTTTAATAAATCCAATAGAGTGCCCTTAACTTGACTATCCCAAGAGTACGTTGCCTTATGTGCATCGCTGGGGTAATGATGGAGAACTAGCTTCATCTCCATCTTCCTCCTCTACATACGACTTCTTCATATGGCCGGAAAGAGTATGGTTGGCTTCTTCTCCAACTTTCTCCTTGGCAACTTCAACTTCCTTCACCTCGATGAGACTATTTAGCCTTACTTTCTACGTCTTCTTCCACTTCGGTTTCTCGCTTGATTGAAGCCAACAAAAAGTTTTATCTAAGATGTGAGTAGATTTATCCCATTTTCTTCATCCCATTTGAGGCATACTTGCCTGTCTCTGAGTAGATTTACAAGATACAATGAAATGGTATGCCCTAATTTTTATTTTTGTGTTCTATTATCTTTCTGTCAATTCTTCCTTTCTTGATGTTGAGGCTTGACAGAGCTGAGAGTTAACATGCTTCAATTTTTTTTACATGACTTCAGTTACATGTTATTGATTTTTTTTATATTTTTTTACATGACTTCCGTTAACATGCAAGTCATGTTACCAATTCTATTGTCATGTTATCTTATGATACATGTCATATTATTATTATAGAATTGTTTATATTTTTATTCTTATTTCTACTATATTATTTCATTAAATAGTCATTACTATTTAGCTATTTGTTTCCTTGCTTGTTTATTTGGTTCTCTATTTATTTTTAGATTTGCTAGTTCATCTTACATGTATTATTTAGCATACTACTCTAGCTACTTTGCTCTTATAGTTTTCTAGTAAGTCCACTAATTTTTATAGAAAATATAGTCATGTATATATACTTATGTATGTGAAGTTATTTTCAACTCTCAATTAATACTTATATTCTTTTTTTATCGTAATTTTATCATTTCATTCTTATTTCATTATATAACTATTGTTGGCTAGCTGCTTACTTTCTTGATTACTTGTTACTTTTTCTCTATGCTACTTGGGGGGCGTTTGGTTCAATATTATCTTGACGTTATGTTATGTTATTTAGAAAAATCAATTGTTTGATTTAATGACATCTATAAATAATCTTCTATAAGATTATAAAACTATTAGTCAAAAATAACATCTAGATGTCATAACATCTACATTTATAACATAACACCAAGATAATAGCGAACCAAATGCCCTCTTGAAATTATTCTCAACTCTTAATTAATGTTATGTCCTTAAATACTACAGTTAAGTTATATTATTTATACGAACAGATATTACACTAACTTATATGCTCAAATAATATGCATGCTTATGTCATAATATTTTTTCTAAATTTGCTTTTATTATTTAATTGTTAAGTCCAATATATTGTTGTGATTCTTGTATATTTGATTGTTCTTTTATTTTGTAGTTTCATATTCTCGAATACTTACAATTATTTAAATCATATTATTTTCGTTGATCTATTACTTAGTTCTATTATATTTCAGGAAAATACAAATTAGCGTTTGTATATATAATTGCTAGAATATTTTTTATGATTCATACTTTAAAGTTGGTCATTTATAAGTAATATGGTCAGTAATGATTGACAGTTACATGAAATTGCCAAATATGCCAACCTTCTTCTACAAATGGAGATAAGCATGATATTAAAACTTCTAAGCAAACTAGATGACGAAAAAAAAGTATTATTAAGGAAGATATAGAGTCATTATTAAATAAAGTAAAGAATAAAATAAATAAAATTTTGCAAGCAATGCAGTACGCAATATTGTGCACTATGACAAAACTTAACGGATACTGTCATTTGTGCAATGATAGATGCATTTAATGAAACTCTCAATAATGTTATAGTGTTTATAATGTTGAATGAGTCTCGCTTAGAAACCTGACTTGTAGTAACTATTATACGACATGCTAAATTTGGATAAATACTGATATTTTGCTGATAAACCAAACACATTATTTAATCCTCCCCTCTTTTCTAGCTTTTTTTTTGTTGTTTCTATCGTATCACTAGAAATAACTCTTTTACCCAACAACTTTACTTGGTTCGTCTTTGTTGTTATTAATAATACTTTTTGTGTGATTATTATTTAATCATGATTTGAACTGTTATTAATGTATTGTGTTGTTAAAGTAATAAAATATATTAGTGCTTGGCTGATCAAGGAACAAGTACAATATAAGTTTTGTCATTGAATGTTATTTGTTTTTGCTATTACGTTACAGATGGATATTAGCTAATTTTATAGCAACAAATAAAGAAGCAGCATTATTAGAAACTATCCATAAGTTTGCTGAATTGGATCAGTCAAATTCAAGAGCTCTCAAGTCATGTATGATAAATTGTATTTTGATAATTTATATGTCCATGAGATCTTGAGTAATCATGATATCTGAGTATACAATTATTTTCATATGTCTGCACAAGCTTTCATTTGATTAAGAGACATGTTAGTAGATCGTGGTATTCTAAGAGATACTCAATTCATACTAGCTACAGAACAATTGACAGTTTTTGAGAGAGTTGTGCAAGCCGCTAGTTATTGCGATTTGTGTGAATTTTTCCAATACTAGACCATTAATCACAATTGTAGATAAGTCCAAAGTGTATAATTGGTATTAAGAGTGATTTTATTATATTTTTAAACACAAGCAATCCCTATATTCAAAATAACTCACATTTTCATTCATATTTTAAAGATATGCATGACGCTATTGACATGACACATATTCCTGCAATAATTCTTATTAGTAAGCAAAATTGATATAAAAACAAAAAAAAATTTCATATCATAGAATATTATAGTTGGAGTCACTTTTAATCGACAATTCACCTTTGTTGCAACTGGGTGGGAAGGATCGACTGTTGACACTTGTGTTCTTAAATGGGTAATTGAGCATAGTGATTTTTCATTACCACAAGATAAACTAAAATAATATTTTCTATTTTTTCCTTTATGCAATAATATTTTTTTCTTGTTTTTTTAATGTATGGAGAAAGATATACTTGATTGATTCTGGATATGCTAATAACGAGAAGCTTTTGGCACCAATATATCACGTTCGGTATTATTTAAGTAGTTTTCGTAATCGTACACAATGAACATATGAGTTCCCACAGGAGCTATACAATCATAAACATGCTCAACTCAGAAACGTAGTTGAGCATACATATGATATATTAAAAAATTATTCAAAGTGTTAACTGATACGAAATAATCTCTTTAGTATACAAGCAAATATTATACCTGTATATTGTATAGTGCACAATTATATTGACAAGTATTATGGTCGTGACATGAACTTTAACATAAGCGAGGCTGACATAGAGTATGATGAAGATTTCAGTGACGAAGAAGAAGATAAAAACCCGACAACTCATATATCAATAAGTGAACAATGAAAATGAGAGATTATTCGAACAGGCATCATCAAATAATTGTGAATGAGCCAAGTTGATCTGTATTATATATTTACTATTAAGACATCTTACTAAATTATTATGATTATTACTAATTATATTTTATTTGTTATAGGGATTAATGAATCGATGATGATGATGATCGTTTCTAGGAGAATGTTGACTTAAATGAATAATTACAACTTTAAATTTTATCTTAAAAATTGTATTAGTTCTGTATTTATTTGACAACTTATTAATTAGATCATGCATTTAGAAGCTTGTTGTTTAGTTATATATTTGTCATCTTCTTATGTTTGCTATTTTGATTTAAGTCATTAAACTATCAAGCAGAAAACTAAATTATTCGAAATTATCATTCAAATACGTATATGAGTTAAATAATTTACCTTAACTGGAATAAGTTATTAATGTGGGTAAGTCATCTCGAGTTAACTCAATCCCAACAACCTCTTTAACTTATTAAACTTCATAACGTATAACTAAATTAGGGCATCCGTTCGCATACCACTTTTGAGTCCCGATTTCACATCAGCCCCAGCAAGCTGGCATATGTGCCGAAGCATGGAAGCATCGACTTATGCGGAAGACTGTCGTCTTCACAGCTCTTCCGAGCGCCAACTTCCTTCTCCACATGCTCTGTTCTCCCCGTTCAGGCGAAGATGCCGCAATCAGATTCCGCTGGCAACAGCGACGGAAGAGGAGAGGGCGCTGAGTGGGCCAGATCTAGGGTTTGGCCAGCGTCGTCTCCGTGCGGAAAGGCGCGTATATTGCCGTTGGCTTCCGCTGGTCGGCGGTGGCCTGGCTTGATTTGGGTGGAGGGGGGAAGGTTCGGGTCAATTAGTTGAACGATGTGGGGAGGCCGAAAATGACGGAGGTGTTGGGATTTCCGCCACGGCAGCGGGATTGAAGGGTTGTTTGATTGATGGGCGAGTTTTCTTACCATCGTTGTTTTGATGGGGAAAGCTCCCAAATCTTCATTCAAGATGATGCGGTTCGTGAGCGAGCGACGCGTTTGCGAATTCCTTTGCTATTTATTTTTTGAGCTAGAGCTTACTTTAAAATCAGATATTTAAATTTAAATCACATATCACAATTTTTAAGTGAAATAAAAAAAAATTATAATGTGTATATATATGTTTTTTACTTTAGGCAAACTAGTAAAGTCACGTGGTCTCGTTGGTTCGTCTTTTTTTCATATCGGGCACGATGTTTAAGCTACATCATGTCCATAACATCGAATACGATACTCTTTCCGTTGGTTCGGTCTTTCTACACATCGGTTATGATGCTTAAGCTCAATATTTTTTATAACATCAGATACGATATGTCTCGATCTCAGTTCGGTCTTTCTCAATATCAATTACGATGTTTAAGCTACAGCATACCTCATAACATCAGATATGATAATTCTCGATACGCTCGTTTGACCTTTCTGAACATTGCTCTACTTTTTAAGAAAGCATTAAAGTCATCTGGCCCAAAAGCTATTAAATATAAATAATTTGAACTTATTTATAAGAAGTTGAAAAAATTGAGGCCAGAATGCAATTTCAGCTGCTTTTTTAAAAAAAAAATATTTTTTTTTTTTTGCTTAGAAAATTACAATTTAATCCCTCAACTTTCATATTTATATAAATAGGTCTAAATTTATTTATTCTATGTCTTTTTTCGTAAAATTAGAAATGAAATTCATTAATTCATTGTACTAATAATGAGGAAAAAATTTAAAATTAACTATAAATAATTTGGACCAATTTATAAGGAGTTTAAAAAGTTGAGACCAAAATACAATTTTAACTTTTTTGGACTTAAATATAAATATGATAAATTAAGAAAAAAATAAACTTAAATATAAATAATTTGGATTAATAACTTGAAAAAAATAATTAAAATTAAATATAAATAATTTAAAACTATTTGTAACGAGGTAAAAAGAGTTGAGACCAAAATATAATTTTAGTTTTTTTGGACTTAAATATAAATATGTTAACTTGAGAAAAAAATTATATATAGATATAAATAATTTGAATCTATTTGTAAGGAGGTGAAAAAGTTGAGATCAAAATGTAATTGCAGCTTGATAACTTGAGAAAAAAAAGTTGGACTTAAATATAAATAATTTAGACTAAAAACCTGAAAAAAATAGAAATAAATATAAATAATTAGGACTTATTTGTAAGGAGATGAAAACTTTAAGACCAAAATATAATTTTACTTTTTTTGGACTTAAATATAAATATAATAAGTTGAGAAAAAATAAATTTAAATATAAATAATTTAGATTTATTTGTTAGGAGGTGAAAAGTTGAGACTAAAATACAATTATACTTTTTTTTTGAATTTTTAAATTTAAAACAATAGAGATAAGCCAAAATTTAAAAAAAAAAATAGAATTAAATATAGATAATGTGGATCTATTTGTAAAGAGGTAGATAAGTTAAAACTCAAATGCAATTATAGTGAGTTTTTCACTTTAATGAGAAGAGCGGTGGGGGTGGCGCTGGCTGCTGGCAGCCCAACCCCATCTCATTTTTTATTTTTTTAGGAACAATTACAATATAGTTCTCAAATTTTATATTTTTGAAATAGGTCCTGTAATATTTATTGTAGATCCAAAATTATTCATTTTGGATTCAAATCAACTCGAAATTTTAAATCCCAAATTAAATTCTGGATGTCACAATTCTCCCCACCTTTAGAAATTTTGCCCCCGAAATTTACATAAATAATTCACAAATTTCATTATACATTCGAACTGATTAGTAAGAAGGTGAAAAAGTTGAAACTCAAATGCAATTATTACTATTTTTGTGAGTTTTTAAAAAAATACAGATAAGACAAAATCATTTTTCTTAACTCGTAGTCTTATATATGGTATAGATTAGAAGTGGGCATCCAACGACCAGAGGGGAAGAAGTTGCACTTCTTATGTGTGCTTCGATTAATACGGAAGTTATACGAGCCTCCATGGAAAGCACTCTAGAACATCCCACTCAGGGCCTAACGAAGACCTTCTAGTCGAGGGATGAGAAGAAAGGTCGTCGAGCATTGAACGATCTGATTGAAGATTTGATTAATTTGTCACTTTAAGTTAGATAAATAGGATTATTGTACATCATAGCATTAGGGGTGGCAAAATGGATCGGCGGGTCGGGTTCGGGTCGAACCCGAATCCGACCCGACCCGAATAGCCTCAACCCGAACCCGACCCATTTATTAAATGGGTCAAAATCCATAACCTGAACCCGACCCTATTAATAAATGGGTCGGGTTGACGGGTCGACCTGACCCGTTTATAGAGTATTTTTTGATAAATGCCCAACCCGAACCCTACCCGACCCGATTATGCCCAACCCGAACCCGACCCGTTTAATAAATGGGTCAAAATTCATGACCCATACCCGAAATTTACGGGTCGGGTTCGAGTCGGGTTCACGGGTCGGGTCATATATTATCACCCCTACATAGCACGAGTAAACTCCATCAAAACAATCCCAAGTAGTCCTGATGGAGTTGTGGTACAGGGTTTTAAGTTTGATTGAAATTGATATGTTTGCCAGTATTTTTTTTTAGTTCGGGTTAAAATTAATTCAAAATTTGCTGATTTTATTTTGACAAAAATTTTCATATTTTTAGAATAAATTTCTTAAAATTAAAATTTTTTAATTAAAAATTAAAAATTATGTTATGTATTATGTCAAAATTATTAAAATTAATATTTTAAATTTAGAGCGAAATTGTAAAGTTTTAGAACTTTGATAGATCAGTTACATGAACAAGTTAATTTTTTGATGTGCTTAATTTTAAAAATTAATATTTTAAATTATTAAAATTAATATTTTACATTTTTTTGATGTGCTTAATTTTTTGAGATTCAACAACCTAACGAACAAAGTGACCTTACAGCTGTTAAAATTAGTAAGCTAGCTTAAATGAAGATATTAAGCTGAAAATTTAAAATATTACAGCTGTTAATTTTTTGTTGTGTTTAATTTTTTTAGCTGTTAATTTTTTTTTGATGTGTTTAACATATAACAGCTGTTAAATTGTTATTATATAAGATTTAAATTTAAATTTAAATTTATTTACAACTACAAATTTCAAACTTAAGTTTAACCCAACTCGTGCAAATACCTAAATAGAGGTGGTCGATCCAACGGAATTTGTCCTAATTTTTAGAAAAGTTATGGGAGTGGACCGTTTGTATCCTTTGGCGTCCAATGGGCGCGTGCTAGTTGGATGCATGTGGTTCCCACTGCACATATAGCAAGTGCTCATTAGATACTAAATAATATGTTGTCTGTGCCAAAACTTATCTAATTTTTGAGCCTTTTACAATTTGAGAGTATTGGGTTCGGCTAGCTAAACGTTTGGCCTGCCAATATGGGGCCGCCACATCTAGCGTCTCCTCATTGACCAACCAAACGTTTCGGCCTGCCAGACCTAATGAAATTTCTTTTTACAACTATTGTCGTGTACAACCACCTCTAAAAATATAATATTTTATGCCATACTTTCAATTCAACTAATGTAAAAATCTCTCTCGGCATTTAGAAGGCTTTTATAGTGTGGTTTCTTAAATAAAAATGTATGCGTAAAGCTTGTCAATTTACATTTCACCATATAGATAATGTGGTAAATTGCAATTGGGACTCTAAGATTAGTGAAAGAATGCAAACTGATCTAAATTTTAAAAATTCTTCAAGTCTGGCCTGCTCCTAGGTCTGATTTGTATAGCAAATTTGGCCCCTAACATTACAACTCTATTAATTAAAATGAAAGTAAATGATTATTTTATCCTTGAAATTTTCATGACACTTATAAGGTAATGAGCTTCTTTCAAACATTTTTTTCTTGAAAAAAGAAATTTTAAGTTAAGAAGATGAACTTGAGCAGTAATAAGAATTTAAGAAAATAAAAAGAGAAAATTATAGAAATTTTTAGAGTTAAATGAGGAGCATTTTTTATATAGAAAGAGAAAAGTTTAACGACCATATTTGATTAATATTAATTATTTATGTTAATAGGCACCACATTAACCAAGCTTAGGGGCCAATATACTCATACAAATCATGCCTAAAGGATTTGTTTTGTAAATTTTTTAAAATTAAGATTAATTTGTATTATCTCTCGAACTTCAAGGACCCAGAGGCAATTTACCCTAAATATAATTTACCAATAGACAAATGATCTTGACAATATGCTGATGATCACTTAATTCGATCTGCATTGTATGGTATGACTTTGAATGCTGTCAAGTCAAAAGAATAAATTTACTATTTTGAATATTTATCTTTATTTTTAATAGATATTATTATTTTTTGTGAAAAAATAGTGATTTTACTGATCTGATCAATTTGATTGATTGTTCCAATAATTTGATTATAAATTAGACAGTAGCACATCTTCACTTCTTAATAATTCATGACTAAATTTTGACTCACTAGCTATATATATATTCTTAATAAATGAGATCTAGATATATTTTTTTACAACTTTTTTTACAATATCTTACAAAAAGATATTTGATTGAGAATTGTGCTTTTACATATTATTTATTGTAATGCAATGATTTTATATATATATGCTATCTTCTAAAAGTGATAAATTCTAATTTTATATATAAGAATAATATATCTTTCAATGAGATAGAATAATAATCAGGAACATATATACAAGATCATAGCATCAAATACCTATATATAGATGAATAAAAGTGCATATATATATCATGCTCGCAAAAGATATTACGAAAAATATAAAAAACAAACTTACGAACCAAACCCAACAAAGAACAACATAACACGATAAATAAGCAAGAAATACTTTATAACTCTAATAAATAATCTCAAATTAACTTTGAATTTCTATGTGGAGGCAAGGGTGCCACGTTGACATGCAAAAAAAAATTATTTTTTTGCACATAGAAAATCTTAATTAATTTTGAATTTTGAAATTATTTATTGAGATTTTATTTTAGGACAATTTCATTCAGCAGCCTAAGCATGCACCAGAGCGGTGGAATTCCATAAGGTGCGGTTATAGAGCACAAGCGTGCCGTTGCCCTGCAGGAGAAGAACATACTGCCCCTCGCCGGCGCCGAAGTTGGTTCCGGTGGCCCACACGACCTTCCCACTGCCGTCGTAGATGACGAGATTTCCGTCCGGCTGCATCCTAAGCTCGCAGTTTATGCCCTTGCTGGTGGTGCCGGTGGAGGAGACGGCAACCCCATTGTCGTACAGCACGAGGTTGCAGTCAGCCTGCATGTCCAGGCTGTAGTTGCCTGATTTTGTGAGGCTCTGCCTGACGTGCAGGGTCTCGCCGGCGAGCAGGTAGTTGTCGCCGGCGGCCGCCATGCCTCCAGTGGCAAGAAGAAGGCAGGCGGCGGCCGCCGCCGCTGCCGCCACGAGCAGGAAGGAGGCAGAGCTGCCGATGCCGGCGATCCTCTTCATCACCATGGCTAAATATTAGTTGTGATTAATGTTTGTGTTGGATGATAGATATGATTTGGTTTCCTTTTATAGAAACGTGCAGCAAATACTATTATTAGTAAATAGACAGGTATTATTAATATAAATAAAAAGAAATAGACAGGTATCTGGGCTCAGTAGCCCTGACATTTTCTTGAAATATTTACACGATTGACGCAAAAATTAAATTAATTTATAAATTTTATTATAAATCTTAAAATATTATAAATATCGCATTTAAAATAGCTTTTTTTTTTATTTTTCACATCCTACGATAAATTCTATAAGAAGATTTAACCATAGTTATATTGGGGTAATTCCACTAAGGCCCCTGAGGTATACTCGGCTTGCCACGCTGGTCCACAATTTTAAAAAACTGGCTAAAAAATACATCTTTTAGTATAATTGTAGCCCTTATTAATGAGTGGATTTTGAACCCAATTCGATCCTAGATTCTGGCCTTGAAAACATAATAATTGGTTACATTTTATTTTCCATTTACAAGATCGTGTCAAAACAATTCAATCCATATCCTCATTTTTTGGATTAGTTATTTCACAACATAGACATGAATCAACCATTTGTATCATGACCCTAGATTGAGTAGTCCGACTATAGCAATTGGTTCAGTTCTCGTCCAAAGTCATCAATATCCGTCTCTGCCTTATCTTTCTTCAGTAAAAAGTGCAACAGTAATAATTTCACATAACTATTTAAAAATTCACACCTTTCTTTCTGGCGTGATACGTTTCGAAAATCGTTATCGTCAACCAGACAACACACGTGCTCCACTTTTAAACATATCCATCACGCCCAAACAGGTTCCAAAAATTTACTATATAGGTCATTGTGGTCCTTCTGTGACAGTTTTCATTAAACACTGTCAAAAATATGAAAATATCCTTTATATCCTTTTAAATTTTCGGTGGCTGCCCCTTGCGCGCGTCAGCGCCGGCGCCGGCTCGCGAGTCAGCCGCGCGGCCCTGCGCGCGCGTCCGCGCGTCAGCGCCGGCCTCCCTGCGCGCGGGCACCTGCCGCGGCGGGCGTCCGCGGCTCGCGCCGGCGCACCGCCGGCAGCTGGCGCGCAGGCGTCCGCCGGGCACTGCAGCGGCTCCGAGGCACTGGCGCGCGGGCGTCCGCGCTCGCGCCGGCGCCTGCGCGCGGGCGTCCGCGCTCGCGCCGGCTCCTGCGCGCGGGCGTCCGCCGCTCGCTCTCGCGCCTGCGCGGGGGCTCCTGCGCAGCGGGCGTCCGCGCTCACGCCGGCGCTGACGCGAGGAAGCGCGCGAGCAGGGCCGCCGGCGCAGCCCCGCTCGTCGCAGAGCGCGCGTCGGAAGTTCGTGCGCAGGCAACGACGCGTAGGATGTTCGCGCCGGCGACGGCGCTGCATCGCCGGCGCTCGAGCGCAGTTCGTGCGGTGTGCAGGGTGAGGGGTACGATTGTAATTTCACATTAAAAAAATTATAATTTTTTAATTAAAATTTTTATTTAACGGAATATTTAACGGAAACTGTTTAATTGGACCTGTATTGGAAGCTTTTGGTAAATGTTTAACGGACCACAATGACCTATATAGTATAATTTTTGGACCTGTTTTGCATGTTTTTAAAATTGTGGACGCAGCGTGGCATGCCGGAGTACCTCAGGGGCTCAGTGGAATTACCCTAAATTTTAATAAAATTTCAGTCATTTGATCGCATCGTTTAACCATCGACCTTTATGCTAGGGCATCGCGGAGCTGCATTGGTTCCCGATACTGACGGACGCAGCAACTGATTCACGTGAGACTGACAGCGTATTCTCGCGAGGCCAGCAGCGTATTCACGCGAGAGCATCACTCTGCTATTTGCATTCTTCTTCTCATCACGAGCGAGCATCAGACCTTTCTGAGATTTTAATTTATGGTTAAATTTTGTTGATAGAATTTATTGCAGGATGTAAAAAATGAAAAAAAAATAGTTATTTTTAGATGTGATATCTGTAATATATTTTGAGATTTATGTGAAATTCGTAAATTGGCCTAATTTTTGTGTGTCCACCGTGTAAATATCCTTTCTTTTTTTAATTTGGGGTAAATTACATTGGGGTCCTGAGGTTAGAAATATTTTTCAAATTGATTTCATTTTTTTAAAAAACTTCATTAATTTGAGCCCCCAGAGTGTGTAAAGGTGCTGGAGTTTTAAATAGTCCCTGTCATACTCATCATTTTCACTAATTTAATTATTTTTTAACTAATTTAATTGAATTATTTGTATATTTTAATGGACTATTATACCTATCTATTCTCTCCATTTCTTAAAAATTAATAAAAAATATAAAATTTATTTATCTCATCTTTTAGTTTAGATTCTCTGTTGCACTACCAGATTAAAACTAAAAAATATAAATATAAATATTTTAAAATTATATTTTTAAAAAATATATTATAAAATTAACAAATATGAATAATATTACAATATATTAGTAAAATAGTAGAATTATGTCTTAATTGGAAGTAAAACTATAGAGTTTTTACAACTACTGAGACCCAAATTAAAATTTTTAAAAAGTTAAGATGTATGAATTTGTAATGTTTTTTTGAACTCAAGAGCCCGGATGCAATTTATCCTTTTTATTTTATTAGCAAGAATTACTTATGTTTTGGAGTATGTTTTAAGTTAGATAAAGAGATAGTAGTTGATTTGTTTAATAAAGTAATATTATATATATAATATATATATATATAATATGTGAAATAAAATATTTTTTTAAAATTAAAGATTTATATTGAATATAAAATATTAATAAAAATATTTTTAAAGTAATTTTAGAGTTTTTAAAATTCTCAACACAATTTTCAACTATAAAAATTAAATTTTATTTTACATCTAACACAAATATGAACATAAAAATTAAAAGTATTTCACATTTTTAATAATTTTTTTTTAATATTAAAAATAATTTTTTCTCATAATTAAAAAAAAATATTTTTTTTATAAATTAAAAATATTAGCTCTTGCCATATTCTTTAAAAATTAAAAATATTGATTAAGTCTTTTACTCGATTTAATTAGTTTATAGTTACATATAATTATAATGCCGGCCAACTTTAAAATAAAAATAAAAAATCGACAGGTAATTGGATTTAGTAAGAAATTTAATTAGCTCGGTCAGGTTGACGTAGTTATTAATTTGCTGTAATGACACAAATATTTCTAATATTTTATTAATGTCTTTATTTTGATTAATGAATATAAATTAAGAAATCTAGATTTCTTTGGAGTATTGAATGTCAGTAATTATACCATTTGCAATGTTAAAAAATAGCAAGCTCTTTAAAGGCCCATAACATTTGGCTGGCTCGATCCTAATTAGCATTTATGTATATATATGATGTTAAATTTTTTTTTTTTTTTAAAGTTTGGTCTACACTATTAGTATTACATTTAAATAAGTACAAGAAATGCAACAGTTCAAATCCTCTTTGAAGCCATTACAAAAATTTATGAAAATATTAATGGAATTTCCTTCCAACAAATTAAAGAGGCTTTGCATGCATATATATATATATATATATATATATATATATATATATATTCGTGTTATCTAAGTTTTTGTTTTGGTCATGATTATTTTAAAAAAAAAAGTAAAATAGTTTATACAATTCTCAATATATTAACTATTTTATTTAATATTCTCACGATTAATTAAATTTATTTCTTAATATATATATATATATATATATATATATATAAGCTTTAATCTTTAAGAGAAAACTATATTTTTTTGATAAAAGTTAAAAAAATAGTTATGACTGAGAACTAACCAAAGAGAGGCTTAATCTATTCTATTTTTAAATTATTTTTTAGTTAGTTAAATAGTAATATCATTTTTTCTGTTGTACGTACATGATTAAAAATGATATATAGATATCACTTAAAATTAAATAATCTTGTAATTTTTTACAATAATATTATTTAATATATGTTATCAATCAAAACAATCAATTTTTCTTATCAATATCATATAGGGAGATTTATATACAGAATACTGAATTTATCACAAATTATGCATTTCACCATCTTTTAGTAAATATTACATATATCACACTCTTTTTACATTTCTATTGTTACAATAGAAATGTAAAACCCATAAGCAGATTGTGATATATGTAATATTTACTAAAAGATGATGAAATGCGTAATTTATGATGAATTCAATATTCTGTATGTAAATCCCCCTATCATATAACATAGCGTCACAATAACGTTGGACCAAAAATGCATGCCCTCTACATGCCATCTCTTAATTAACTTATATTCCGCAATGTTGATCATCAAATATATTAATTATAGTTGTTGTTAGTAGTTATACATGCATAGGAATTTATAATTTTCTTCGATCATACAAAGTTTCTTACAATCTTTTACATTAACAATCATGAAGTATAGAAGTTCGTTTTAAAGCTTATATATATGTATGAATGATAACAAGCAGAATTATTAGGATGATCAGTCTTTCTGCTTATCTTTAAAAAAACTATCATATTATAGAGTGGCTATAGCATGATAAATACTTGATAGTCAGTTAAGTGTTCTGCCTAGCCGTTTGACTAGATCCATTCTATATATATTCGACCAGAGGACTGTAGTGCGGATTGCTTGTATTATTTGGAAACTTTTGTTCGACTGACTCTGCTCGGAGACTTGATCAAATCCGTCTACGTGTCATGACTGGATGTGATTTTTTCACTTAATTAACTAATGGCATATATATTGGACATGATAAAATTTAATACGTACAACTTTCTCATTGTAGGAGTTTGAACTTTTTGTTTTACTTTCATATATATAGAACACCGCAATGAGAAAGAAATTTGAGCAAATTAAGAAAATATTTGATTCATTGTTATTTTAATATTATATTATATAATCTAGATGTCATGACATTTAGATACCATTTTTTTGACTAATAATTCTATCTTATAAAATATTATTTATAAATATCATCAAATCAAATAATTATTTTTTCTAGATAATATAACATAATATCAAGATAATACTGAGTCAAACGCTCTCTAAATATCATCGAGGATAGTTAATTATTCTCCTTATAAAAAAATAATAGCAGATACATCAGCCGTGCTGGTTAATTTGATCAAATTTAATTAATCATACTTGACAGATTATTAGTTTCAATATGATGTGAAATTTTCAGCTTAATTTCATAGTCTAATTACTAATTAATCAATTAATTGATATAGTCCTACTAATTTGTCAATTTTAATTAAATTTTATAACCTACGTGAAAGTTACTAAATAAAGCCTTTTGTGGAGATGCCAACATATGCTTATATATGTATGACCAGCTGATCAACTCGGAAATATAACTTCTAAAATCGATCCAAATCATCGAATTGTATTCTCTAAGCATAAAACTCCATAGAACACTCGAGCCTAAAAAAAATAAAATAAAAGTTTTTATTGAAATTGATAATTCTTACGTATCATCCTAAATATTTGAGTTAATATATATACAGATGTTTATCAATTATATATTGGGCCTAACTTGTGAGCTCCTCTAAGGTAACTCCTTAATTTAACAAAAATTGAGGACTCGATCAAAAATACCTTTCAATAAAAACTTTTCCAAGAATCTTATCTCTAGAAGAGGTCCTCTTAGTGCTCAAGCAAGTCCATGATGTTGTAAATTAATTTACGGTTCAAGTATATGGTAAAAAAGAGTCAAATTCTAGGGAGATTAATGTTGCGCTTCTGTAAATTTTGTACATACTCGCACCGCCATACCATATTATATATTACGTACTCTGCGAACATTATTAATATGTACGTGTTGATTAGATTCTCAACACGAGAAAATGCTTTTCACTACAATAAAAATAGGCATCAGTAATAGAATACTAGCTACTCAGAGTCGCCATCTATCACTTAGTTGAGACAAACAGCCATATAAGCAAATAGTAGATTTATATGAAAAAATTTAATAGCATACATGCATATAATTGTCTCCAAGAAGAAATAATATTAACGACTTATTTCCAATGACATGATAAAGAAATATTAACAAAATTTTTTAAAATAACAACTTCTGTGAAACATTTAATAGGCCGCCCTTAGGGACTAAATTAAAAACTTTTACGAACTCAGAGATCCAAAAGAGATATTTTCGAAATCAAGAAATGTGTAATGTTATATTTTGAGCTCAAAGGCCTAAATATAATTTATTCAAAAAAAGTAAATTATGTACGTTTATCATCATGTGATGCTTAGTAGTTAATATATAGACAAGTGTAACAGCATCGTGTCGGCATTTGTCGTTGTAAAGGACGTATGATTTTATCATAATTGACCGAGTTATTAATTAATTACTTTGAATTGTGACTTTTCTGTGGAGAAAAATACGCATCTCATAAAATTATTAGGGGGGATTATATATAAGCTGATGAATATCTCCCTAAAATGATTTGTTAATTTTTTATCATCAAAATTAGATATTTAAATTATTTTACTATATATCTTGAATATATAATTACAAATTATACCATTTTTATTCAATTGAAAAGATCTAGCTCTTTATATTATTTAAGAAAAGGAAAATACATCTAGCTATTCATTAATGTGATAAAGAAGTGTAATTTATAATATGCTTTAAGTATGAGATGATACATGTAAATATTAAATTTTACAAGTTAAATAATTTTTTTTTTTGAGATGATATATGTAATTCTTCTAAATTATTATTCATGCGAAGCAAACACACACACACATATATATATATATATATATATATATATATTTTGCATCCTTGCATGAGAAATTAACTATTTTATTTTTAATAACTTTGTTGGAAATCAAGTTAATTAATGGAGTAATGGTGGGATAAAAGAAGCTTTTCATGATAAGGAGTTATATTTTGTGTGGTATTTTATCTGAAAATCAAAGGATTTCAAATTAAAAATATAGTATCATCACAATTTCTAAATAAGATAGAAAAAATGTAGTGCCGAGACTTGAAATAATAAAAAAAAGTGTTTTGTGATTTTAGTAACTTAATTTCATCCGAATGCGAGAAGGTAATGATGCTCAATATAATATACAGTACATATAGGTTTAAATACGATAGGGAATTATGCTGGAAACACGATCAATAATGAATCGCTCGAATGAATTAATATTGATTGAAAATTAAATTAAATTAAATTTGTTCAAATTAATTTATTGGTTTTGATTCTAAGAACTAGATAAAATTTGTATCAATATATAAGTAATTAATGCTGATCAAATATATATATATATATAAGTAATTAATTAGATAACAATTTATGATTCTATATAGTTTAAAACTCGTAATGTTCATGCATTGAGCTCAACTAAATTGGCAAGCACATGATTAATAATATGGTTTGTTATTTAATCATGTTAATATTAATTTTAAATATATTTTAAAATAAAAAGTATTATTTTTTTCGCATCACTTATACTATAATAATAACTAATTTCGTATTTCCTTCACATTTTAAAATAATAATTAATTTTTAATTTATTTTGTATCATATATAACGTTAAATTAAAATAATCTCATTCATCATTAATTAGCTTTAATCTTATAATTAAAGTTTAAGATAATTAAAATATTCTGATGTCTGCTTCCATCCATTATTTTATGTTCCAAGTTGTATTAATTTATAAGAATGATATTTCCTTTGGACAAAGTTGGTTCTGGTGGCCCACACGACCTTCGCGCGCACTGCCGTCGTAGACGACGAGATTGCCGTCTCGCTGCATCCTGAGCTCACAGTTGATGCCTCTGCCGGAGGTGCCGGAGGTGCTGGAGGTGCCGGAGGACCAGGCGACGACCCCGTTGCCGTACAGCACGAGAGCTTGCAGTCAGCCTCCATGTCCAGGCTGCAGTTGCCGGATATCTAATTCTGATGCTTTCCCGGGTGTGCAACGTCTCGCCGGAGAGCAGGTAGCTATCGCCGGCGGCAGCCATGCCTGCAGTCGCAAGGAAAAGGCAAGCGGCAGACGGAGGCACGCAGGGCTGCAGGTGCCAGCGCTCCTCGCTATGGCCGTAAATGAGTCAGATCTTGATCCGATCCGATCCGCGATCTGAATTGATTATTTTATAAAATAGAATAAATTTTTGACCCGCACAATTAATCTAAAAAATCGACCCGCTCCGTTTAAGTATTACCGGGTAGGATCCGGGTCAATGTTGATCCGATCCGAAAAAATCTGACCCGAAATTTATAAGTATGAAATTATTTTATGTATTTATATACTTATTATTTAATTGCATATCTTAATTATTATTTTATTTTATGAAGTTTTTGAAATGTGATTGAGGCCTATAATTATTAAAGAAATTATTACAAATTATTTTAAATACAGTAACTAGAAAGTGCTTGTATTGTGAAATAAGATTAATAACTACAAATATTTTATATTTTATAATATAAATCTTCAAAATTTTTAAAACCAAAAATATACATATATTCACACATATATATATTTTTTAAAAAAATTATATATACATATCAGTAGTTTATAGTAAGCAATTTCATAATTATAATAAAACTGTATATTGTAAAATAAAAAAAATAAATATTTGAAAGATTAAATTGTAAAATTTAAAAATAAAATTTTAATATATTGTTAAAGAAGAATTATAAAGTATGCACATAAATTTATCATAATTTTATTATTATATATATAAAATAACGAATGGCGCAGCACCACGTAAAATTTAATGATGAAAATTATATATTTATAAATTAAATATTTTCTTTTGTGCAGTATTTTAGCATCATCAAATCAAAGCGAATTTTTTATTAAATTAAGCAACATGTCAGTAATAAGGTGGTCTAATTAAATCACCATATTATAATAAATTATGTTTTAAAATTTTAATTAATTTTAAATTCAATTAATAGGTAAAAAATAGTAAAAATGAGGATAAATTATACCAAGACTGGGTCTGTTTGTTTGTAAGATTAAATTTAAAAAAATTAAAATTAAATTTCACTAGAGATATTTTTTTATTGAAAATTATAAATAATGTGAAATAAAGTTAATTATTATGTTGAGATATATGAGGAATGTGATATAAAGTTAGTTATTATATTGAGATATGTGAGGGATGTGATATAAGTTAATTATTATTTTAATTATATGTGTAGAATGTGAAATAAAATTAATTTTTAATATTAAATTTTATGTGTAATATGATATGCTGGGTTAAAATTAAATCAGATTAATTCTAAACTTAAAAACAAACGGGGCCAAGTTTAGGACATAGCAACACTAAAAATTATATCTTTAAAATTATAATATTTAGATCACTGATTTTTAAAATCTATTTTTTTTTTAAAAAAAAATTACACCTTTCTCTCTCTCTCTGCATGGGCGTCAAAAGAGGAGAAGATATAATTACAATTTTTAAAAAAAATTAATAATAAAAATTCAAAAAATAATCTAAATATTAAAATTTTAAAAATATAGATATGAGTATTATTATATTTTAAACTAAAAAATCTGAGTATAATTTATCCTTAAAATTATATTAAATTTACAGAGAAATATTTTCATAAATTGTAAATCAAATTTAAATACAAGTTATATGGCAAAATTGTGTACCATATTCAAATTTGTATCCGATATTAATTGTATAAATAAAATATTTACTCAAAATTGTGTTTTTAGAGTCAAAATTATATTTGAAAAAAATGTGTATAATTTGATTTAGTATGTAATAACTAAAATTATATTTGAATACGATTTATATGTCTGTATAGCTGAAATTTTATTTAAATATAATTTCTACAACTGAAATTTTGTTTGAATATAATCTAAATTATTAAAATTATATTTAAATACAATTTATATAATTGAATTAACAAATTACTTATTTAAATCAAATTTGAATAAGATTTCAGCATGTACATATCTTGATACTGAAATCTTAAAAATGATTTCACTAACTAATATTAGCTGAGCATGTAGAAATTACATTTAAATGTGATTTGCACCATGCTACAACGGATGCAGTCATGAGACGCATATCAATATCTGGCTTTTGGAGGATAAATTTGAGTAAAAAAAAATTTAATTTATAGAATTGATGGAAAAAAAATTAATTTTAATATTGAGAGGTGTGTAGGATATAAAATAAAATTGATTTTAAGGTTAGAATTTATATTGGATGTGAAATAAAATTGATTTTTAAAGTTTAAATTTGTGTTGAATGTGAAATAAAGTTATTAAAATTTATAATAAATTAAAAATATCATTATTATATTTTTTTACTCAATTTTGAGCATTTGCCAAATAAGATTAAAAACACATTTAGAAGCAACTTAACTCTATGCCTTTAATGTTATATTATATTATTTAAAAAAAAAACATTTAAATACATAACATTTTATATTACTATATTTACATATCAAATAATTCTTTTTAAAAATTACACTCCACACTTTTCTTATATCTCATACATTTTTTCTAAAACTGTAGTGTCATTTACACAATTATTCGTAAAAAAAATAATTATTTAATTTAATAATATTTATAAATAATTTTTTTTTTAAAAAAATAATTAATAAATAGCCTCTCCAAATTCAAACACACTACTTTTCATCACAACCGTTCTCATCAAGAATCACCTAATCTTTTTAGGATCCAACATCTGGTGCAGATGACTTCATCATAGAGGTTTCTTCAACCAGCCAGCCTGACTGAAAAATACATTCCTCCAACTGCAGCTCATCAACTATAATAAATTGCCTTACTAAAGAAATTAGATCTTCAAGAATAACATTTTTGAGAATCTTTCTTCGATCGACCTTCTCAATCTTTGTCTTAAGGCGAGATACGTCCACAAACTCTCCCTCCTAACAGTGTTTAAGCACATGTAATGCCCCGCGATTGGTGTCCAAATAGTGCTCTCATCTAAACCCAATAAAATTTCTTTAATCCATCCAATCTACTACCAATGGATTAAATCCAAACCGACTTTTGCATAGCTTTTGATCCGATTTCTTTTTTTTTTTTTTTGCGCACGAAGCTTCTCTCTAGTCAGAATATGCAGAATCTTTTAATCAGCATCACACAACTACTTGTATTTAAGCTCGAGCTTCGAAGCACATCATACAATTATTATACAAATGGGTGAAATTTAAAACACAAAGTTCATGCATGCTCAGATCTCTCCATCCCAGAGATCTTCCAAGCTCTTGTAAACGCTTTCAGGGTGCACCAGAAAGCCTCCCTGGCTCACCTTTGCCTGCAAACAATGTGGAACTCACAGAAAATTATTACCAGAGTGGTAATTGATTGCATAACTTCGTATTCCATCTTTTTCATATTTTGGTAAACGATGATGAGAGAAATTGGGATGATTTACGTTGAAGTTGAACACTTCTAACTTCCGAGGCTCCAAAGGAAATATATGGTAAAAGAAGAAATCTATTTAAATGCAAAATGTGTTTGCTTTGATGTAATGAATATGCCAACAAAAATAATAAATCTTATGATGAAAAAAGGGCATCTACCAACATGTGAAAGGTTATATTTATATTTTATCATATTAAGAACTAGACTTTAAAAATTACAAAAACATGCATACTTGATACTTGTTGAAGGAGTAATTTTGGAGAGTTCAGGTTGGACCCAATATACAATTGATGGATACTTATTCAAATGCATAGGCAAATGAGTAAAAGATTAACACTACTTGCATTGAATATCTAATATAGAATAATTCTTTATTCATCCCAACAAATCTCCTTCTTACATAAAAACTGAATTTCAAGAAAAAAGGTAGTGTTTATGTCCTAACCCTTTGCCCTCTACCACCACTAAGTTTCAGCTCTTGCCATTGTGGTGTTGTAGGAGGCAATTAATTGTAACATATGCGCATGCTCCTTAACAATGAAGCTCCCTCATGGCTAAATAAACCAATGCATACTAATTTGCAACCCAAGGGTACTATATCTATGATTGGGCAAATAGTCCAACAAGTTACCATCGAGGAGATTATAGTAACAGTGTTCTCCTTAGCTAACAATAAGGTGTCGTTGGTTGATGGCATCCATTCCTGATGGGGGATTGGGTGATAGTAGGGGTGGCAATATATGACCCGACCCGTGAACCGGACCCGAACCCGACCCGCAAATTTCGGGTATGGGTCATGAATTTTGACCCATTTATTAAACGGGTCAGGTTTGGGTTGGGACTTGGGCATAATTGGGTCAGGTAGGGTTCGGGTTGGGCATTTATAAAAAATACCCTATAAACGGGTCGGGTTGACCCGCCAACCCGACCCATTTATTATTCGGGTCGGGTTCGGGTCATGGATTTTGACCCATTTAATAAATGGGTCTGGTTCGGGTTGAAGCTATTTGGGTCGGGTCGGATTCGGGTTCAACCCGAACCCGACCCACCAACCCATTTTGCCACCCTTAGGTGATAGTACAGGAGGTGAATGGAGCAATTTAGCACACCTTCAACACTAAAGTAATACCCTAGATGTGGAAAGGCAATTGTTATTTTGATTCCCAAAACTAGCAACGCTGCACAACCCAAACAGTTTAAGCCTATAAGCTTATGTAATACTGTTTACAATGTTATAGCCAAAGTGCTAGTGAATAGGCATAAGAACCATATTTCTAGTATTGTATCTTTGGAAATCAAATCACTCTTGTTTTAGTGTTCTATCAAAAATACTCTCTTCCTTCCAAGCTCAAGTGCCAATAAAGTTTGAGGCCAAGTCCACACATAATAAAAGGCATAGTTGATGGACAACTGATGAATATTCATTCTTGTATTACCCCTTGTTAGTCCCAAGAGAAATTACGTAAATGAGAAACTAGATTAACCAAATGATAATAATTAATTCAAGGATGCAAGGCCACATTGCTTTTTTAAGATAAGAGAGGATAGACGAAATGCAATAAATCATATTCGGTTACCAGGTGCTATGATAATTAGGTGATCCATGCCATACTCTCAAGAAAAGCTCAAACGACTTTCAACAAGAGTGTACTCTAAACTGACACGTGAGTATGTAGAGTACCAAAGGGGGCAAGATAACCCACCCTAAAGAATTTGATAATTATAGCCCCGTAATTTTAAAGGAAGTTGTAGTGACCAGTTCTAGGTGACTGTTTACCAAAAACACAGGTCTCCGCCAAGCGTGACCATGTATGGGGTGCCAAAAACAAGGAATGAACATTCTTTAACTTTTTGTCAATCCCTTTTACCATTAGACAAGTTGTGACAACTCTTAAGGCCAATGGTTAGAAGGAGCCTGCACCACCACAGCTGCATGACTGATTTCTCTTTTGGTTCTAGGTTCTTTTCATCCTGGTCTCTCTTGTTGGCAATTTGACAAGCATTTGATAGGCAGCTTTAATCAGCTGAATTTGGCCTTACACTAGCACCTAAAAGTAATCCCTAGTTGCGATTACTACCTCCCTGAACTGTTCCCATCATAGGTTCCTGCATGTTGCTCCTCCCTGGCATTGTCACAAACACTACGCATGCGCACATTCTGAGCTGATTGGACTGCAGGTCATCTGGATTTAAACCTGCTTTAAAATCACAACTATGCCCACAGCTTACCAGCAGAAAAGCCATCCCACAATTGGCCCTGATAACATCCATATCGCAGTTATCCACATTCAAGGCTGCTGCCCCTAGTTGACCATCCAAATCACAACCCTTCCCTGACATTCAACGTGCATGCTATATGTTTACCATGTATATGACTAATGCACCTTAAAAATCTCGCTCATCTAGTCATCTTTTAGCTTTAGGTGTAATTCCTAACCTCTGATACAATCATTGTGATACGATTCACATTTCGCTCTGGTGTGGCGTGAAAGTAAGTGAAGTTAAAAGAAGAGAAATAATCAGTGATTACCTGCTCGATTTCAGAGAAGCATGCAAGCATTTCATCTGGGATAGACCAACTAAACAGGTCAATATTTTCCTTGATCTTTGCTTCACGTACGCTCTTTGGAAGCACACTGTGCCCCATTTGCAACCCCCAACGAAGAGCTACTTGGGCAGGAGTTTTGCCCAAAGTCTCAGCCACTTTCATCAAAACTGGATGTGTGAGTACTTTGACAGTACTACTCATTGTCCCTGGTGAACCAAGTGGAGAATATGCCTGCAAAGCAATTCAATCTTCATTGAAAGCCTAAAGCTCAATTGTTTAAAAAAGGGGAAAAAACCTTGGTATTATTGTTATGTTGTTTGGTTTTGTAATTAATTTATAGTGGCTTATTTCATTATATAATGCAAATGAAGTACAACATTAAACACAATACATATCAGAAACATAAATTCACCGTCCTTTAATTTTTCCTAGATTGTCACTACAGAATGAGATTGTCAGAATAGAAACGAGGGAAATCCTAATTAAATACAGTAAGAACTATGGTCGAAAGCAAGAGTATATGCCAAAAGGGTTTTGAACTGAAACAGTAACATGTGCAGTCTATCTCATCAATTGATCCTCAAGAAGCACGGAGTAGAAAGAAGCAATACGTGTCTTGCGGGATTTTCGATCACTTGCTTAAGTCCATGTTCTGGAGCAAGAGATATCAAAGCTTGATGACAAAATAAATGAAAAAAAAAAGCTTGACGATAAAAGAAAATGTTCAAGTTCATTAGATCTCAATCCACACACCAACAAATTTGTTATCAGTAAAGATGTGTAGTTTGAAAATATATATGAGATTGGAATACTTAAGAAGTAGGCTATGATTTTCTTATTTTGAAAAAATAGAAATTGTGGAGCAAAGAACACAAGGTGACTGTACTTCCTCCAACAAGGTTAATTTCATCCTCTCAATAATCATCATCACCTTCATCTATCTCAATCAAATGGCTTCATACATTATATATACATATGCAACTAACAGGATAGAAGATGAAAAGTTGCATTATTTTTCCTGTAATGAAACCATAAGCATGTAAAATGATATGTAATTCCTTTTGAAAAAAAATATATTAAATTTGAGACTTGAACTTACAGAGAAGTGAACACCCTTTGACCGACAGAGCGCGTGGAGCTTGGTTTGCTGCCAAGCAGGATGGCATTCCACTTGATTGACGGCCGGCGGCACACGTGCCACTGCGAGCAAATCTTGCAGTTTTTTACAGGAAAAATTACTGACGCCGATGGCTCGAGCTTTTCTTGAATCATAGAGCTTCTCCATAGCTTCCCAGGTTGCAGGAATGTCAGGAGGAATGAAGTTCTCAGGACAAAAGCTTGTTCCCTTCTTCACGCGAAAAGGCCAATGGATCTTCACATAAAAAATCAGAACGAAATTCAAAAATACATATATGTAAATAGATCCATTAAGTCATATATGTATATATATATATATATATATATATATATATTATGTGATCAGAAGGGATACTATGAAATTGACTAATATCAAAAATAATGTTGTAAAATTCGGGACAAACTCCCTGACCGTTTTGATTAGAGATCGACTTGCCACCACATCCGATACAACATTAAAACTAGATTGCATAATATAATGAATCAACTTATCTACAATATTTATAACATCATGATGACAATTATTAATAAAATGAACAATTAGTTTATTATTGAGAACATTATCGATCATATTATTTTGTGCAGCCGTTGTTATCTTTTTTATTCTTTTGAAATCATGGCATCAATTAACAGTTTTGGGTGGTAGGATGATTGTTTGACCAATTTGATTATGAAACAAGACACTAGATTTGTTTTTAATTTGATCTAGTTTCTACAATATAAATCAAAAAGATACAATTTCAATTTAGTAATCATGGACAACACATTTTAGAAAATTTTTATCTAGATAATAAGTTCATCAAAATCATAATTAGTTAATTTAGTCAATTATTTTGAACTGTTATTTATATTTTGTTAAAATATGATCTAGCCTACTGCTAAAGTTTTTAAGTTAAGGAAAAAATTGTATACACAAGGGAAGGGAGCAGTAGTAAAATTTGTTTTTCAAAATTTGTTTGATTTTTATATAACACAGTTAAATATGGAATAAAATTTGCCTTAGAAAATCACTATATAGATTAAAAATTCTAATTTCAAAAAGGAAAATAGCACTTGGGTCTCTCTTATTTACCCTTATACGTATATAAGTCTTTTTAGTTTTAAATTTAAGAAAATTGGTCCACCAGTTTACGTAATGTACAAAGACACCCTTTTTCCGGTAACGAATGGTACTTCTATAGTAAAACATAATTGTTTTCATAGCTTTTTTTGAAAGTAACAGTTGTCTAACAACGCTCATCACCCAACACCATTGTAAAATTATTATTTTCATACGTGCTTTTACTATAAAAGTAAGGTTTATTATTAAAAAAATATTTGTATTTTAACTCAAACTGATGGATCACTTTATTTAATTCGAAAATTAGAAGGACAAACAAAAAGCATCCAAATGCTATTTACCCTTTCTAAAATATAACTTTACTATATTGAAATTAGTTAACAATGATTAAAGCAATTTAATATGCTTCTTAATTTGAACTTCAAATCAAAATATTTATCAAAAGTGTGATCCTATTTAATTTTTTCTCTATGTTTTCCTTTATTGATAGTCAAATTTTTCTCAATATGTTGGTCCAATAAATCTGTTTGTTTGTAAGGTTAAATTTAACAAGGTTAAAATTAAACATAGATAGAGATATTTTTTTATTGAAAGTTGTGAATGATGTGAAATAAAGTTAGTTATTATGTTGAGATATGTGAGGGATGTGATATAAGTTAGTTATTATTTTAGTAATGTGTGTAGGAAGTGAAATAAAGTTATTTTTTAATATTAAATTTTATGTGTGATGTGATATGTTAAGTTAAAATTAAACAGGTTAATTTTTAACTCGCAGATAGTGTTTTAAAAAACCAAAGCATAATGATCAAAATACAGAAATATTTATATTGAACTTACTAAATAGAGATCCACATAATCAAGTTTCAAGTCATTCAGAGTTGTTTCTAATGCCTCAGGCACGTCTTCAGGTGCATGGTGACTACACCTGTAAGGGAAAATTAAAAAAAAAAAGACATTATAAAGAAATAATGGCGATAATATTTTGATTGAAGTTTGAAAATCACACAAAACTCACTTACATTTCGTTCAATTTAAAAGTGAATTGATTCTCTTATGGTTCTATGCTGACTCGTCAATAAATATTTAAAACTTTTAAATATATAAAAGAAATTTAATTTATATAAATATTTTATGATAGTTAATAAATAAATTATAAATATAAAAATAATACATCAATAAATTTTTAAATTAAAGTTATTATAACTTTAATTTAAAAATATAACATATAATTAGGGTAAATTTAACTTGAAATTTCACTCAAAATTGAACTCGATTTGAAATTGAAAAATTCAGTTTCGAATTGAGCCCAACTCACTTGAACTCAACTAGAAGCTAAAAGAAAATAACTCATAATAAAGTAACAGATATAATAAGATGATAAGTAACAACCAAAGTTTAGAGGTGATGAACAGTTCTTCACGCTTCACAATGCCCTCTTCAAATAGCTCCTGTAAAACTATCCCAACCTACGTATCTCATAGATTACTTGATTATTCTAAGGTTTATGCCAGTGGATAATCAACAATGAAAAAATAGCTGCAATTTGAGGATAATATATAATTTTCTTTAATTGGAAAAATATACATGAATGACATTTAACATTTAAATGTCATCATTATGTAAACTTTACATCAAAAATTATGTAATACTCTTATCCTGTTTGGTATTAAAAGATCAATGCAGTCATGTCATGGTTGTTTACCGCATTAACCAAACATGTTACATCATACATAAATTTCATTATCAAAATTCAACTATATTTCAAACATTATACATATTTTAAAATAAAAAATTAATTTTATTTTACATTCTGCACATATACTAAAATAATAGCTAATTATCTAACTTATATCGCATCTTTCACACATTCTAACATAATTACTAACTTTATTTTAAATTATATATAATTCTCAATAAAAAAATATATTCATCCAAGTTTAACTTTAAACTTTTTAAAATTAACCTTTGCAAATAAACACGAGTTTATTTTGACATGAGTATGTGATGAGAAATAAAATTAGTTATGTTAAATATTGTTTAGAATGTGAAATCAAATTGATATTTTATAATGAAATTATCATTACTTTAATAAAATGATCATTTTAGTGTATAATATGACTAAAAATAATGTAGGGACCAAACATGCCTTTTAGCTTGTTTTGTAAAGTTCATTCTATTGTTACTCTTGTGCTTTTATATATATTTTTATACATGTATATATTGATTTATATATACTGATAGAGAATTTTTATTTTGATGTAATTGGTGAGGGATCTTATGATTCTATCCAGTTATAAAGGAAGAAAAGAAAGAAGTCAGAAAGAGCAAAATGAAGAGAACGTACATTAGACCTTCAACATGATAAGTTATTCAGATATTCAAAAATAAACTAACTTGATAAATCAAAGCACCAAAACAGGACATAACAGAAGTAAAATGTTTATAAAATTACTTGGCATTATTATCTGCAAGAAGAAAAAGGATAGTACACTACATTAGAAATGATAAATAAAACCTTGAATTATTGTGTGTGTGTGTGTGTGTGTACTAAGTCCAATTAAAATTTCACTAAAATCTTGTTCTAAGTAAATACATTAGAATAGTACAGTCCATTACATCTGATAAATATGGCTTTGAATAGAGAATTATGCTACGTGTAAACACGTAAAGCTAATTATTGAGTGATCATTTTGCATTGCAGGAATTATAGAGAAAAGACAAGTTCTTTTAGCAACTAATATGACAATTTTGTTATTTCAAAAAAAAAAAAAGACTTTTTGGAGATACGCCATTAAAAATCACAATAAAAATACGAATTATTAATAAAGCTTAGTCTACAAGAGTGGCAGTCTCATGCATTGTATATACTGCATATTCAACTAATTAAGATTATAGGCATGAATTGAGGTACTGATGCTATTTAAATTATAAAGAATATATACGCAAAGACACTTGAAAACATTACAGGATCAACATTAGCCAAAACAATTACTCAATCATAAAAGGCAGAAAGTAATATACTAGAACTACCTAAATATGTCCCTTTGTGTTAAAGTTATTATTATCACAATGAATAAGATCAAGTTATATTTGAGATTTAAAAGTTCGGCATTCAGTAAATATAGGATGAAGTATGCATAGAATTAGTGTAGCAAGAATGCTCAGGGAAGGATTCAAGCCAGTGATAAATGATAGAGAAATTAGTTACAATGAAAAATTGAAAGAGGAATTAAATCAGTTATTTTCCATATAGAATTCAAAATTGTTTCCAATCTCAGATGCTTATGATCACAAAGATAATTAGAGAATATTAATAAACAGTTCTAAGAATCTACTGACTCTGAATTGGTGTTTCCAATATTATGGTGATAGTCCCACTAAGAGAATATAATCTAATTAAAACATGGAAATCAGAGCTTGGCATTCAACAAAGCCACCAGACTGATTTCATCGAAAAGTTGCACAAAAACAAGTTAACTATGATAAGCAATTTCAAATGCGATCAGCTTTTTGAATATTCTTTTATAAAAATGAGTTGAACCACATGTCACAAAATAGCAGCATAAGACTTCAGTAACAATACTAACCGTCAAGATTTGTCAAAAGGCTTTAAAACAGTGAGGACGTTGTTTTAAACTTACAATTTCAAAGTGTTGTATAAATAAAATCAGAGAGCATGTCACCAAAAGAAAGAATAGTGCCTATCAAAAAAATCATCAGAGTGTTTCAGATACCATTACTTACTGGCATCCTGGGAATAGGACGAGGAACGATTTGAAGACGTTATGATTTATTAGGAGCACTATTCCTGTTCTTGCCCAACAAGGTGCTGAGAAATGTCATATGGAAATACATGAAAGCCCAAAGTATTAACACAGCCAACATCATCGAGGGGATGGTTGCTAGTGATTTATAGAAGATAGCAATTTTGTTTAGTACGAAGCTCATTATAAAACAGAGATGCAACAAAATGATATCAGAAGATAGAAGTTACGATCATAAATTTGTGCCTGTAATTACATGCAAAGAGAAAAAAGGGAGGAAAGGAATGGAAATAAAGTGGAGAATAGTGAAAGCCAATCACAGCAGGTGATGGAAAGAGACCTCGACAATGCAACTTACATTAACATCTTGTGAAAAATAGGGATGGATCGCGAAGGTTGTAGGCGAGCCTGGTATGCTCGGCATCGACGACCGTCGGCTCCTATGTTAGGGTCTGTAAGAGCAGGGCGGCTCCCAGATTAGCGTTTCGAAGAGAAAGGTTTTGCAAAGACGAGAAAGTCGAATTGAAAATTTATGAAATTAGACGAAGACAAGGACAGAGAGAGGAGGTAGTTAGGGTTTTCAGATAGAGAGGAAGAGGGGAGAGTTGAAGAATAGATCAGTAGCTGACACTCGTGGCGCAGGCCGCGCGGCGCATGAAGGGAGAAGCTGGATGATTGCGATGCTTCCGTAGAAAATGACAGATCAATCTATAGCAGGTCGATTCGCCCTTTTGATACGACCCAGACCGGGGAAGAACATCGCCAGCGGTGTGCAGCACCGCGGCGTTGGAGAAGAACGACAAAGCCATTCCGACCGAAGGGGCTTCGGCTCCATGGGCGGAGGAGGCGACGGCCGACCGGTCACAAGGAAATGGAGGCAATTCGACGACGACCATGCCGGCGAAATGGTTTTCCGCTTTACGGGCGGAGAAAGAAAAAGGCCAACCAGCCATCCGGAGAATTCTAGAGGCAACTTAAATTCTTAACGGTATCAATAAATAAAAAAATAAAAAATAAAAAACTCAGCCCCCTTGTAGGGACAGGTTAAAAAATATGAATTACTTTAATTATAATTATAACTAAAATTTTAAATTTATTTTACAAAAATTTAAAATTATTTTATATAGCATCTTATATAAATTTTAATATTAAATAATCATTTTATTTCACATTTAATATAATTTTAAATATAACTAACTCACTTTATTTCATATTATATATATATTTAAAATTTTTAACAAATTTTTTTTTTTTACTCCAACCAAATATAATCTTAAATGCTTAATATGACCAACTGAACTAATTGAATTTCATATATCAAATAGATAAAGTGAAGTTATAGAGCTAATAACTATCAAAAAAACCAAAATATATAGAGCCAATAAATTTATCATAAATTAATAAATATATATTAAATTCAGTTTGAGCTAAATAGTAGGCATTGCTTAAGCTTGATTTATAAATATTCTGTGGTGTAATACAATAATATTATGAATTAACAGTGAATTGAATACAATTTTTTTTTTAATCTTTTTCTTTAGGTTTTTCCTTCTTTTTTTGTTCAATATTTCTGGAGTTGGAAAGCATCCTTGAATTACTTCATGTTCGCAGATCGGGTTGTAATACATTTATATATACGACAGCTGATTTGTCGTATTTCTTCTTCAGGTGCTAGCTAAGTTCTTTCTATTAAATATAGGGGCATTTACATACATACCCGTTAAATCATCTTGAATTACATATTAAATCCCTCATTTTTTAATTTTACAACTTAACCCCCTAAATCATCCAAAAATAAAAACTAGTAGAATACATGTATTTGTAAATATATTTATAATATTTATATATACATATTATTGGTAATAAACATCCAAATAATTATAAATCAGCAAAAAAACATACTTTGAAAATCTTGAGAAAGACCTAAATATGTTATTTTTGGATGATTTGGGGGGTTAAGTTGTAAAATTTAAAAATAAGGAGTTTAATATGTAATTCAAGATGATTTAAGAGGTATGTATGTAATTCTCTCTTAAATATATTATGTCAAGTTTAAACACTTTTAATTATGCAAATATTCTCTATTTTTTTAATAGAAACAAATATTCTCTATTTCTATTTAAAGGGTTGTAATGAATTCTTTCATTCGATTTATTGCACTAGAGATGAGAATTTGAAAGACTATTTTTGAGAATAAAGTGAATAAATAAAAAAGTATTTTAAGAAATAAATAAATAAGACGCACTCCTTTTAAGTCACGAAGTAATTAGAAATTCGAATTTATGTTAACAGACATATCTTTTCACGGTAGTACGAAGTATAAACTGGGTCTAATCGAGCAACATATAGAATAAATAGAGAAGCATCAGTGGTTATTTGGTTCGAAGCAAAGCTTACTCCCAAATAAAAATTTTATTATTATTATTTTTTTAATATGGATTTATATATAAATAGATCTTAGTGATGTACTCATTGAAACTATAAGGATCTAATCATTAACACATGCATAACTCATAGACCAAAATGTTTCTTAAGAATTTTTATTATATCTTATTTCTTGGTCTTGCACTAATCTTTTAAAACTAGGTTATACTTTTACTGTCTGGCGTGAGGACCAAAACAGAATCAAAACAGTACTAGTTTAAAAAATAATAATAATAATACATAAATTATTTTAATTATTCTAGACAAATTTTAATATAAAAAATAATATTTTACTTCACATACTCAATAATTTTTAATAAAAATATAAACTTTATTTCACATCTTAAATCAAAATACTCGATTTGAATATTTTGATCTAGAATGTGAAATAAAATTGATATTTTTATTTTAAATTGTGGAGTATGTAAAATAAAATAATGTTTTTTTTATATTTGAATTTGTATAGAATTATTTAAAAAAATTATTTATTATTATTATTATTTTTTTTTAAATTAATACCATTTTGGTCCTATTTTGATCCTGTTTTGGTCTTCGCGCCAAACAGGGCCTTAGTCTATTTCGTTAGCCATTTTTTCCAAACCCTTGCATTATGCTTTTGCGACTAACGTTGGGTTTGTTTGACACTTGTAACAATATTTTGAAGGTACAAATAATTTTTTAATGTGATTATAAAGTTAGGACATTCTACACTATCAGATTTTTGTTTGAATTATTCGAGTCTTGAAGAACTGTATAAGAAAAATTATTGGGTTTGAATGTCTGGCCACATAAGGCATTTATCTGCCAATCAAGAAAAGCCACACAGCACTTGTAGGTCTCGATTCGTGCATAACACTGCAATAATGTTAAGTTGCTAAGTGGTCAAATGAACCGTCCAGTTAGCCAATCAAATAATCTAGTTGCAGATCAGACCTTCCGTTCGCCCTGACTAGATTGTCCGTTTAGCTACAAAATCAAGTAAGCATTTATCTAAAAAAATTACGTATAACTTGAGAATAAGTAGATTGTGATACTCGTGACCGAACAGCGCGAGGAGTAATCACCAGTGATGTTCCAAGAAAATAGAATCACCAGAGTAAAGTACAACTCATGGGAGGTTTCTATGCTGATAAATAGTGAAAAAAAGAGTACAGAAATGAATCATCTCACACCGAAAAGAGAAGAAAGATCATGAACTATATAAGTACATAACATAATCCAAAATAATAAATGTTCCTTTTGGGGAAAAACTGTTATACTAGTGATAGGAAACTTCGTAATTAAGCGAACTTGAGCTAGAATAGTATTAGAATGGGTGATCTCCTAAGAAATGCTCAAGTCAAGTAATTTCCTAAAATCAAAACAGACAACACTTCTATATTCAGATCACAGGATGTTTCATAGGTATTTATTTGAAATAATAAGTACACATGTAACCACATCTTCTCTAATGATTTCAAGTTATGCTTATTTTTTTAAACAAATATTTACTTGTCTGGTGGCCGAACGGACAGTCCGATCAGAGTAAACGAACAGTCCGGTCGGCCAACCAGATATCCCAATCACCTATCAAATTGTTCGATCGGTCACCCGGCAACTCAACGTCCTTTGCAACGTTATATACAAAGCAGAGCAGTAGGTGCTACGTGGCGCTCCATGATTGGCAGACAGACGCTTGACGTGATTAGACGTCCAAACCTAATAATTTTAATCGAAATCGGAGAAGCAACAGGCAATCAATAATTCCTAGACGCATAGCATTAAAAATTCTTCAGGGGTGGTGGTTAGCCAAAAAAAACAAAATTCATTTTAGTTAACTTTATTAACAGAAAAAAATGTAAAGCCCTATTTAATTATGATAGTTCTGCATAGCAAATTTTACGGCAATAGTAAATAATACAAGTGGTTTTGTTTCATTTACAAATTTTGACCGTCAAAATTAATTTTATTTTATATTCAACTTAAATACGAATATTAAAATTAATTTTATCTCATAATTTATAAATTATTTAATATTAAAATAATTTTATTTTATTAAATAATAAATAAAATTTATTTTTTTATTAAAAAAATTTAAACCAAAGGAGACTGCGTTAACAAGTACCTCTTTTTCATTGCCATATAAATGTGCACAGTCAATATGCCGGTAACCAGCCTGCATCAATGAATAAATGTATTAATGTGAAATTTGATTGGGACAATTTGCATAATGGAAATATTTCAGTTTTAAGTTAAATATTTAATTCACACTATTATAATTCATTTTTTTCTATTTTTTTCATTTTTATAATGCATACAAATATTATGTTTCCAAAGAGATATCACAAACTCTTTCAAAAAAAAAATAAAATCCAAACAGTAATATATCTATGAACAATAACAAAGCCTTTATTTCACTCAGTGGGATTGACTATATAAATCATTTGTTTCTGTTGAGCTCTATTAAATTACAACTCTTCATCTAGCTCTATAAATGTAAAGTCATTTTTATAATTTTTTGTTATATCTTTTTTTCACATGAGTAAATACTGTAAATTTCATAATCGAATTCTTCTTACTGAAGCTTCTATTACCTTACGATTTTTGTATCCAAATCATCAAAGTCAACTCTTTGAGCTTCTCCTTAATTGAGATTACTCCAATATTCTCATAGATACACTCAATTTTTATTGTGCTTTTTCGTGTATATACATTCATGTGCTCTAGCATCCTCTTCTCTGTGATAATTATTTTATTTATATTTTTCTGTTTTATAGGTTAGCATTTAACACCATATAATATCATCTTGTCATTATCCTATAAAATTTATCTCTAAACTTGTAAATCAATTATTTTTATTGCACAATATCAAATAATACTTTATCATTTAGGTCAGAGTATGCAAAGTAATACGTTTTAGTTTTGTGCTTAGTCTTTTTTGGTTTTGTTCTTCTTTTTACACAGGCATCTCTTCTTCTCGAACTACTATTACTTAGTTTTTTTGACACCTTAGCATAAAAAATTTTCAAAAAAGAAAAAAAAAATCCATCCACCTTAACTCTTGTAAGATGGGATAGCTCCAACAATTATATCTAGTTTGATTATTTGATATAAGTTTTTGATTAATGTTCATTTCGCAGATGATGCAGTGGTCAAGGGAAGAAGTGCCATTCGAACAAACTAGCTGAGAACTGCATCTATCTGTTATGTTTTCGGAGAAATTTCTATCGAGTATCACTCAGTTGTGACTACTTGTTTTTCTTTGAAACTAAGAATTACTTATCTTGTGAATCTTTTGTATGTTATTGCTCGAGTATGTACTCCTAATTTAACACAAACCTCATTAAATCTGTGAAAATAAGATACCACCTTCACTGTATTATTGATATTACTAAGGTATCACAACTGTTTAAAACATTTACTTCATCGACTCTGCCTTAGAATTTCCTAATCTATGCTAGAAGATTGATCGATAAGAAAAATAAGAACAAAACATCTAGAAATCCATGCACATCAGTTTTGTTTAACTGAAAAATAATAGAAAACAAGATAAAGGAGAGATCTTGAGTGATACCTTGGCAGCGGCGATGACGGCGGCGCCGACGACTCCTTGCACAGGCTGCCAGGTGCCGAGGCCGATGCAGGGGATCTTAGCTCCAGTGTTGAGAACAAAGAACTCTGCCATGATTGAGAATTACAGCTCCCTAGCTCTCTTGCTTGGGTGAAGAGGATGGAATAGCACCGCTGGTGTATAGCAAATAATGTGATTCAAAATATGCGTAGTCATGATCAACGTATAAATTTAATGCTGATAAACAGTCAATTTTGAATGGGTCGAGTTTCATTAGAAATTAGAAGTTGAAATTTTTTAGTTTAAATTAATTTGATATTAGCTGGAAGCTAAATTTTTAATTCCAAGCTTGCTCGGCTCTATATGGGAGAAAGAACAAATGCTGACTGTAGCACTCTGTGCAAATTGGGTTATGAATATTTTGGAGTAACAGATAATTTTGATGTAATGATACGTAGGATTTGAAATATTTATACAACAAGAATAACAACCAAACCTTAATCCCACTAAGTAGGGTCGACTACATTAATCCTTTGTTTACATTACGCTCTATCAATTGCCAAATTCTTATCTAAGTCTAAGTAACTAAAATTACTCTTTATAATTTATTATCATGTCTTCTTTGGTCTACCTCTTCCTCTTTGTATATGGACAAAATCCAATAACTCGATTTCTCTAACTGAAATTTTAATCGGCCTATGATTTATATGTCCAAATCATCTAAGCCGACTTTCTGTGAATTTATCCTCAATTAGTGTAACACCAACTTTCTTTTGGATATATTCATTTCTCATTGTCCTTTTGTGTATATTCACACATCCATTTTAACATCCTCATTTCTACAATATTTATCTTATTTGTATGTTTTCTCTTTGCAGATCAGTATTCAACACCATATATCACCACTGATCTTATTATAATTTTATAAAATTTAAGATTTAAAATATTTATGAAAGTTTTAAAATAAAATTAATTATTCTGAAATATAATATAGAATGTAAAATAAATTTATCTTAAATTTAAAATTCACATAGAATGTGAAGTAAATTTAATTTAGATACTAAAGTTTGTGTAGAATTAAATTGTGTTAGAAGTAGAAATTTATATATATAAAAATATGTATTACCATTTAATTTTGAGCAAGTTATTTTAATTTTGAGCAAGTTATCTGTAGTTTCAAAGTCTACTCGAAACTAAAATGCGAGTTTTCTCAAACTTCAAAGTTTTCTTTTTTAGTTAATCTCTTAGCTTTGTGCTCCAGTGATAAAGCATACAGAACATGATAAGTATGATATTGTTCATCATAAAGATCATGTGGCATTACAATCAACTCGGTGTAACTCAGTGTAACTCGGTAAATTTAATTTAAGTACTCAATCAAGCTAGTATCAAGCCAAGCCTAATCTTAGTTCAATATTGGAAATACAAGAGCCACTATGTTGGATCCACATCATTCACAGAAGACATAAATGGCAATAATAAACTAGTAATAGTTCTCACATGGCATTAATAATAGAAATATTTTAGTTCAAAAAAATAAAATAATAGAAATATTTTATTCTCTTGTTGAGAGTTTCATAGCCCTACATGCAATAAATGATTAATCACAGTTTTTTAAAGATGATTCATTCTCTCCCCATATCAAGGAATAACTAGTTATTTAATTCAGTAAACTTTATCCCGTTTAGTACAAACAAGGATCAAAATCCAGACTAAAATAGTACTAATTTAAAAAATAATAATAATAATAAATAAATAAATTTTTTTAATCATTCTACACAAATTATAATATAAAAAAATATTATTTTACTTCACATACTTAATAATTTTCAATAAAAATATTAACTTTATTTCACATTTTAAACTAAAATACTCGATTTAAATTTTTGGTCTAGGATGTGAAATAAAGTTGTTATTTTTATTAAAAATTATTGAGTTTATGAAGTAAAAAATAATATTTTTTTATATTAGAACTTGTGTAGAATAATTTAAAAAAATTATTTACTATTATTATTGTTCTTTTTTAAACTAGTACCATTTTAGTCCTGATTTTAGTCCTTACGCTAAAAAAAGCCACAAAACAAAAAAATATGTGACACTATCTTAAGATTCTGCAGACATATATTCTAACAATATATCAATCAATAAAACTTATCTATGATTACTGTGATTTTTCCCTTATGAATATGAGATCCTCTCCTCTATAGGCAAGCATACTACTTAGAAGTCAAGTCCTTGAAAAGAAGTATACCAGATTATCTGCAACTAATCATCCTCCTTTTTTGCTCTCTCCTTGTATTGAGAAGCAAGAGCTTTATAATTGCCTCTAGCGACCCTTTTTTATTCATCCAGTAGATTTCTTTTCAATTTTGTTTTTCGTGAGTATAAGAGAATCTCTATGAACTAAATAAATATTTTATATTATTATTGTATTTCTTGATCTCTTTTAATCTCCTTTTGGAGAAGCATATGCTGTGATTTACTCATTGCCTCAAACTTCTTTGGAATAAGACTTTGGTGCCCTCACCTCCTTCCTCTAATCTCAAGCAGCAAATTGTGAAGCCACCAGTAAACCCAAAGATCAAGCTTTCACCATATACAGCTGGACTCAGACGAACAGTATGCCTATCACCTACAATCTCTTTGGCCCTGTTTGGCAATGGACTAAAAATCATGACTAAAATTACCCATAGCCAAAATCATAAATTTATTTTAAAAAAACTTAAAAAATTATTTTATATCTCATCTCACACAAATTCCAACATTAAAACAATCAAACTATTTCATACATAAATACCAAACAAATAATTTCATAATCAAAAATAAATCAAATACAAAGAACAAATTAATATTAATATCTATACACAATTATTAATTAATCTATACACCTAACTTAGCGAATATACTTTCACATCATACACATTTTTCAAAAATCACTAAAAATTCCAACTAAATCTCTTCTTTTTTTCTTATTACCACAAACAGAGCCTTTAATGATCACCACAATCTTCTCCTTGCATGTAAATATGAGGAACTCTCCTCGACCTCAGGCAAGTAAATTAATTAAGAGATTTTTACCCATATGACACAAAAAACTTCAATATTTACTTATTAGACACCCTAAAGTTAAATATTACATGACACAACACTTATTTTATATTTAATTTACAATCAACACACCTAGTTAAAAAATCCTTACATTTTATTTAAATAAACCATACTTAAGTTTATGTTTTAACTTAAATAAAGTCCATAGGAATAAAATCTAAACTCTAGGTGCACCTTAACTAAATTCTTAGTATGTTAAAAACTATTTAAATCTATTATTTATGTAGAATATTTTTTAAATCTAATCGTTAGATGCTGCATTTAACGATTAGATTTTAATTAAGATAACAAAAGGGGTTAGATTTAATTCCTATGAACCTTATTTAAGTTAAAACATAACTTAAGTATGGTTTACTTAAATAAAATGTAAGGATTTTTAACATAGGGTTGTGTTGGTTTGTAAAATTTAAAAAAATAAGTGCTGTGTCATGTAATATTTAACTTGTAGGGTGTCTACATAAGTAAAAATATTGAAGTTTTTTGTGTCATACGGGTAAAAATCCCATTAATTAAAGGTGAGAACTCCAAAAAGAAAAAGAAGCATAACAGATTAATTATCTCTCTCCTTATACTGAGAAGCTAAAGCCTTGTAATTGCTTCCAGCAGCTCCCTTTATTCATTCAGGTGGATTTTCTTTTGGTTTAGGAGGATATCTCCTAACCTTGTAAAATATTATGTGCTATTTTGATTGTGTTGCTCTTGTTTCATCTATTCTTTTGCTGCAACTCTCAGATAATATATAATTGATGCAATAATATTTTTTTTGGGCCTGATGGTACTGGGGTGCTAAGGTTGAACCAATGAATTGATCTCAATGAACCAAATTTGATGTAAATATTTGGGGTCTAGTTCAGTGTAAAATTTTCTGGTCAGCTTAACTCAATTTAAATTTTGCATCATAAGAAAACTATCTTCTTCACCAAAAAAAAAAAAAAAATTACCTCCGTCGGTTAGAGGAGATTGAAAATGACACCATCCATGTATACCACCCTTTCAAGCTAAGTAGCAAGTATAGCACTAGTTCACCTCCCAATGGAACACAACCCTGAAATGGTAAGAAAACACTTCTAATTAATTTGCTTCAACAATTAGGAAAAATTGTAGACATTCGTGATCACAATAGGAGGGATCTAGGTCACAAAGATGCTGAAGTGGTCAAAAAATCTACTCAAACTCTCCTGAAAAAGGGGAGGAATTGTATTGTGGTTGCAATAAATACACAACAAGCCTAGGACATGTTCGAGAGGTTATTCTTCATCGACTTTTTAACTTAGTCTCGTGATTGTGAAAGAAGAAGTAGATGGCATAATCATCATCATGCTCTTTTGTTAAGACATTTTTCTTCAAATAAAAATCATTGGTAAACTCACTGAAGAGTTTGTGCAAGAGATCTGCTATCATCTAGAACTTAAGAAGATAGGGAAGTCGAAAACAAACAAGAAAGAGGAAGAAAAGGGAGGCCCAATTATAGAATTTATTAAGAGGTTAAATAAGACTATATAAATTTAAATTTTGAAGGTGACAAGTCAAGACAATTGTCAAATTCTGACACTAAATGTCACGTTTGAGAGGACATCAGGTTATCCAAGCACTATATTGTGACCTGTCTCATGGCAACTTTCATCTAATCTAGAATCACATCACTGGAGCGATACCATTGATCACAATCGATGAAAACTTTCCCACAATCAAGGCAATAAGCATTGCACGGTAGAGTAACTATTACTCGTGGCTAGAATCACCCTGCAAGAACACATGATCATTAGAAGAACTAAGAACAATTTAGAGCTACACCTAAATCCTTGCCCAAAAATGCTGGAAGGTGCCAGAATACTACATCTCAATTTTAAGAGAGAGATAGAGCAAGAAGAAGAAAGAATTATACACGAGCGCTAGATCCACACCACGAAGCTCAACTTCATCTATACATCGATAGTTCATGCGGGTAAAAGGTCGAATTCATTGTCTCCTTTCACCTGTTTAGCTTTTTTTTGGTGAGTCACCTGTTTAGATTTAAACCAGCAAGAAAAGCTAATGCTCACCATAGATTTGCAAATGACACAATAACACTAACCTACAGTGATTCATTTGTGTAAGACTCCTCTTATAATGAAACTATAAATAATGATTTCATTAATAAGATCCTGACGTTACAGGATTGTGAGCACGCATTTCACATGGTGGACCAGGATCCACACCTCATTATTGCGTACACTCCCTTATCTTCTATCCCTTTTTTTTTGACAGGCAAAAAACTAAATTTCATTAATCAGGAATCCTTTTAGTTTAAATAATAAAGCAGAGAAACAAACCGATTAAAATAAGAAGATAAAATCAAAGAATGTGCAGCTTCGTTAGCAGATCTAGGACAGTAGTTGATTCAATTTGCTTCAGCAAAATTGCTATTATATCCTTTAAAAGTTGCGTTCATATTTTCACTGCCAGGCACTCTGCAAAGACATGCAGATCTAAGAAAATTCTCGTTCAGCATGAATAACTTCTAACTGGCTGTAATATCTTCTTTTGTGAGCAATTCATGAGCTAAATAAACAAACATAGCATGGAGAAAGGCTTTAACCTTTGAGAACGAGAAACCAAACAGTCAATAATATCACAAACTAAGACATTGTTACATTATTCATGCATAAGTTCATTCGTATCTACAAGTCCAAAAGGTTTTAAAAGTAACTTGCCACACATTACCAAATATAGGCTGGCTGATGGTTCAAGATTAAATCAGAATCACATGACAATTTCAGGTTTCATAATGCTAGATTTGATCTCCTTGTGGGGAAGGACAACGCCTCCATTGCTGTAAACCTCGTCACCGACATGAACATCCTCACCGAGAATGGTCATGTTTTCAACTCTTGCCCACTGCCCAACCGTAGAATGCCATCCGATGATGCTGCTTGAGATGCATGCATGGTTCTTGACTCGAGCTCCACGCATGACCGTGCATCTTGAGAGCCTCACGCCAGACTCAACCACACAACCAGGTCCAATGGCGACATCAGGTCCAATCAAGCACCCATCTCCTATAACTGCAGTCTCATGCACCAGTACATTTCCGACAATGTGAGCACCAATGGCAAGTTTGGATGATGATTTCTTTCTTAGGGCATCCAGATAGAGTCTTAGCCCTGTGATGTAGTCTCTTGGCTGACCAATGTCCATCCAGAACCCAGGTAAGACCATCGCGTATAGCTCTTGATCAGCTGCGATTTTTGGGAAAACCTCTTTCTCTATTGAGGTGGGTCGCAACTCGATACGGTCGAGCACCGAAGGATTCAGCAGATATATGCCTGCATTGATCTTGTTTCCGACAAACACTTTCGGCTTTTCTACAAATCTCTCTACTTTTCTAGTTCCTTCTTCCATAACTACAACACCGTACTTAGAAGGTTCATCAACCTATAAATGAGTTATACGTTAGAGTTGTAGGTATGTTAAACAAGAGACAATATTAAATAGTTAAACTTCACCTTCGTAACCATTATTGTAGCCTCACCGGGATGAGATTTATGAAACTTAAGCAATTCAGCGAATGGATATTCACTGATTACATCACTGTTCAGGACAAAGAAAGGATCGCCAGAGCCATCTATCAAATTATCTCTTGCAAGAGCTAATGGCCCTGCTGTTCCTAATGGTTCAGTCTCCTGGGAGCAGGTAATTTTGATGCCAAGCTTACTTTCAAATTCCTTGAGAAAGTTAAGCATGACCTGACCGCATTAAATAGAGAGTTGTAATTATAAGATCACAATTCAAGAAAATAAGCTGAGGATTAAATCCAAAGGTTATTGAGCGTGGTTTATTCCGTTGTACCTCTGGTTGATAATTAATAGCTAAAACAACTTCAGTTACTCCCACTTCTTTCAGAGCTTCAATCTGTTAATAAAATGATAAAAAAATTATAAAAAGCACTAAAATAAAAACTAAACAAATTAGTTCCATAAAAGAATATATTTCAAAAAGAATGAAGGAATTTTCTAAGGAAATTCCAAGCAAGAATGAAAAATCTGTAAATCTTTTAAAGATATTGAGTGAAAAGTACGGATTATGCGGTCGAATATCCATATTGACGTATTTGCTATGTCTTACTACCTAAAAGCAAACTCTTTCAATTGTGTTATGCAAACAAGGATTAGAAGTCACTCGATGAGATGTAACAGGATGGGTTAAATAACTTCGCCCTCAAAAACAACAATAAAACTCAAATTTCAAACAGAGTTTTGACTAAGTGACAGATTTCCACTCTTCATTATGCTCTATTGAAAACAAGCCATTTGCTAGCAACTACATCTCCATAATCAAACAACTACAAGGATATAAAGGAAACAATGACTTAATTTTGCTAGAATTATTAGACGTAAGAAACAAACCTAGCACTCGCAGAAGAATATGGTTCATTTGCTGAAAGAGAACAAGGTGCAACGGACTTTCACTTTAATCCACAAATTCCTGATGTAGATGAAATGCATTAGCACAATACCTGATGTAGAACCATGGGTTTATTGGCGAAATCCACAAGAGGCTTTGGAACACTCAGGGTCAAAGGCCTAAGGCGAGTACCAAATCCACCAACAAGGATCAGTGCCTTCATTGTCGATAATCTTTTACCTAGAAATAAGTATGACTAAACATCAAAGAATAACAAGTACAAGAAGCTACTTCAAACAGCAATGGTTAAAGACGTCTTCAGTATAGAATGATTAGAATTTAAGGGGCCGTTTGGATCGGGGGTAAGATAGGCTAACCCGGGTAGCTTACCCCTATTAATAACTTATCTCCGCTGGGGTAGAGGATTTAATACGATTTTCTGTTTGGATGATAACTTGGGATAAGCTGAAATTTTGTTTGGCAAAAAATACGTATTTTGACTCGAAAAGATCCGAGCTGAGCGGTGAAAAGAAAGGTGAGCGAGACTTGGCAGAGGCGGGAGGAGGAGTCGCAGGAGAGATCGCCGGTTTGGGTGCTCCTGCAGGAGGGGGCGGAGCAGGGGATCGGAGAGAAGGAGGTGGAGGCGAGGGGTCAGAAGGCCAGCGACGACGGAGGGGAGGGCGGCACCGGAGAATGGCAGAGGAGCCAGGAGAGCTCGCTGGCTGCTGCAAGCTTCTTCCGCTCGCGAAGGCGTGCGCCGTCCTGTGCGTTGGAGAATGGCAGAGGAGCCAGAGAGGCAATGCGCTATCCTGTGCATCGGAGCAGAAGACAACTGCTAGCGAAGGCGTCGCGCGCAAGAGACTCCGCCATCTCCTCCTTCTCCACCGTTAAACCCTGGGATAAGCGGGTTAAGGAATCCCGCTGGGTTTGCTAACCCAGGTTTAAGAAAACGCTTGATTAAGCGTTTGGTGGGTTAGCTGGATTAACTTAAGTTAACTCAGCTAACCCACCTCTATCAAATTGCCACTAAGAAATTAAAAGCTTTGACAGAGTGTAGGTCTGCCGACAGCAGTTTTTTAATTTCTTACAAGTGCAAACAAAGGGGATAGGTTAGGAACGAACACCATGTGAAGACAAACAAGCATTAAAACCACAAAAACTCAAAACAAGAGGCTAAGCATTCCACATCCTACCTAAAAATATAAAAGAATTAGAAATATTTTTATCTTCTAGACCTACCCAGCATGATGTAGCTATTCTATTTTGGAAGTATTTGTATCTTCTGTCAGATGAAGCTGGAGTGCAATACCCAGAGTAATAAAGGCGGCAGTTAATTACTGAGCAATCATGTTTTAAAAGAGATAATAATGGAGTACAAGTCGAAACAAAATGGATACTTTTCCACCACTTCTTTTCGTGCTTATTAGTAATAGCACATTTTCAATAAAATCGCAGATCCGAGAGAGCAATTTAGGTAAAAGCGCTCAATTGCCAAACGACGGTAACACGAAAGAGAGGAATCTTGAAGACAGTGGATTTCCCTAAGGCAACCCGTGAATTCCGAGTTAAGTAGAAGGAATGCAAACAACATCGAGCCCAATTTCTGACCCCGATGCTTGAAATCCGAAGAGAGCAACAAGAGAACGCCAGATCTCGTACCATTGCAGGAGATCAGCTCCCTCGAATTCATGGGTTTCAGCTAGGATAGTAAGCCTCATGAAAGGAATGCGAAAAGGGGACCCGGATCTTGAGTGATTCATGAGAAAGACAAGAAATCAGAGAGATTGGGAAAAGGTGGTCGATATGAAGAGAACATACCGTATTTAAGGAAGGATTCTACCCCGAGAAGGCGGATTCCTCCACCGCTTCGCCGATCTCTTCTCGCCCGTTCTTCCCCGCTTCGCCGCCGGACAGAAGAGGGAGAAAGAGAGGAGAAGAAGACCAGGTTAACGGCACGTCGCTCGTGTAACACGCCAATTCCTCCCCGGAGCCTGCTCCTTTTATGTATCACCGGCCGGATTTGAAGCTTCCGCTGGGATTATTTGCTCACAGACCCCTGAAGTTTTTGTTATTACATATATAACCTCCAATTGTTAACATTACTCCTCAAGACTCCGTCCTCGATTCGAATCGATTCAAATTCTAATTTATAATCGACTAAAATATAACTGGTTTCACATTTATTGGAAGAGCACTAAATGAATCGACCAAACCTTTGTAGAAAACTTTTTGTAAAAATAAGAGATCGAAAGCTTAAGTTTTTCAAAAAAAATTAAAAAAAAAATCTCGATGGTAGATACCATTTTAAAGTACAATATTTTCTAACATTCTATCTCAATAGTGAATATTATATTAAATAATTATATTACCATGTATTTCAGAGCAAAAAATTCTTTTAACTCACATAATTTAAGTGATTTTTATGATACGATATATAACAGCTATTTTCTTGAGAATACAACAACAATAACCAAGTTTTAATCCCACTAGGTGAGGTCGGCTATATGATCCTTTGTTTTCATTGCGCTCTATCAGTTACCAAATTCTTATTTAAATTTAAGTAACTAAGATCACTTTTATAGTTTCTTGTCATGTCTTCTTTTGTCTCCATCTTCCTCTTTGTACATGAGCAAAATCTAATAACTCAATTTTTCGAACTGGAGCTTCAATCGGCCTACGATTTAGATGTCCAAACCATCTAAGCCGACTTTCTCTAAATTTATCCTCAATTGGTACAACATCAACTTTCTTTCGGATATACTCATTTCACATTCTATCTTTTCGTGTATATCCACACATCTACATTAACATCCTAATTTCTGCAACAGCTACTTTTTTGAGAATAAATTTCTTAAATAATTAAATATTCTTTCATTTGATAGCTATCAATTAATTACTATGTTACAATCCATAGATAGTTTGGAACAAAATTTAGAGCTGTCAATCACTTCATTTGATTTCATTTTAACCTCTTTTTCATAAGTAGATTTAAATTTTTTAACCAAAGTCTGAGATAGTAATTATAACTTTTATAAATAAAAAAACGTATTTATTAATTAAATTGTTTTTATTGTGGAATTAAGGACTGAGACCTCCAAAAAGGTTAAATTGTTCTCCAAGAGATATAGCCAAAAGATAAATAGAAATAAAAAAAGAGATAATAGAATGCCAAGTTTATATAAAAACTCTTCAAACATAGGAGAAAGACTATAAATACATGTGAAAGTACTTCATTATATGATCATGAGGATAACATTTTCATTTTTAATTATCACAACAAAGAAAAAATTTCAAGTCGATTATGAGGATGATCATACGAGAGTCCTTTAGACTTAAAAGAGTATTTGTCAGGGAATGTTAACGACACTACAGAATTTGCCTACGTTCTGCTTTTAGTTGGTGAGCTAAAGTTGGACTTACAACGAGAACACTATTTTTTTCATCTTTTGAGAAATATATAGAATGAAACAGCTAGCTGGATAAAATTTTTTTTTTTTAACTTTGTCGTCTATCAATAAGTAGATGATGCCAGCTAAGACTTATAAGTGAATTATTCGATCCATTTACGTGCTCAGTCTTGCTCTAGATGTTGTGTTCCTCAATAGGTGTGGGAATCGAGGAGAATAAAGATTCATTATCGAGCAACAAATATCAAAGATTATATTAAAAAGATTGGTATATCAAAGTTTATAGTTTGTCTACAATATAATAGTTTTAAATAGTTGATTTTATATGACTATATGATCTAGGGTCTGTTTATTTGTAAGGTTAAAATTAAATTTAGATTGAGATATTGTTTTATTAAAATTGTGAATGATGTGAAATATAAGTTATTATTTTAATAATATATGTAGAATATGAAATAAAATTAATTTTTAATATTAAATTTTATGTATGATGTGATATGCCTGACTAAAATTAAATTAGATTAATTTTTAATTGTCAAACAAACAGGGCTTTAGTTGCAAGTTTGTTCGGAGAAATTTATTATTAAATAATTTTGCAGTAAAATTTATGTGTATAATTGGGGATTTTTTTATAGAATAAAATTTCTTCAATTTACACGCTTTAATAATGACGCGGAGGGTTGATATGTAATATTGATAATGTGGGAGAGCTTACGGCTGGACGGCAAGTAGGCTTACGGCATCCTATGCGTTCGCAGTTCTAACCCTGGAAAATTCGAAAGGATATTTTTCATAAATGTATGTGAAGTTTATAATTTTCCACATTTTCTGCAAATTATTTCATTTTGATCTCCGAGAATGTTGTCTTATTTCAAGATGGTCCTTCCTCGTCTTTGCAATCTACTTTTTTTGTAACTTCACTGTTTTCTGGTCAACCTTTTTGATTTAACCGGTGTGTAACGTACTTTTAACTCTCGACATTTTGCTTCATAAATGTCGATGCAAAAAACCGCCCAAGATGAGATAAAATAAGATGACAAATGAAAGGAGCAAAGACAATAATTTTTTCGTGGAAATCTCAGTGTCGGGAGGAAATTAACCACGATGTCGTCTTAGCTGTTTAAATCCATTAATCAAATGAGATCTTTACAAAACTTGATGGGTCTCCAAGTTAAAACCAAAAAAGAAAATAAGTATAAATGAGATGACTTCCTGAAATCCATTAAAGGGTTAAAGTTGCACAACAGAGGAGGGGGAATCCCGCAGGATCAAGAGTTGAAAAGTCCTTCATCAATGTCTCCCTAAAAAAAGAAAGAAAGAGAGAGAGACCCACGTCCATCTTTTATCTCTCCAATTATAATTTGGAGAGAAGACAACAAAATAATAATCATTCACATCTAGTCATGTTTAGATTCACTCTTGAGGGATTTGAAATGATTTTATCCGTGTTTGTCAAACTTTTATGAGAATTTGTGCCATTTTTTTTAAAGCCTAAAATCTTATGACAGAAATTGTTAGTCGATCAGAGTAAAACTACTCCTTAAAAAATTATTAGAAAAGAATTGTTCGACCAAAATTGTTGAAGAAGAAATTACGTCTTATGAAATCGTCAGCTAATCAGAGTAGAGATGCTCCCTGATAGCTATTAGAGGAGAATTGTTCGAGAAAGTGTTAGAGAAGACATTTTTTTGACCAAAAGTCTAATAACAAACCAAAACATATAAGCACTATTTCAATAAATATTGACTATTGAATAAAACTTACAATATTTATAGCAAGTTTTTGACATATTTCATTAAAAAAAAAAAGATGAGAATGAATTAAAAAAGAAACCTAATCAGCTTTATAAAATAAAGTAGATGGGAAAAATCTAAGTTGATCATAATTTAGGCCAAGATTAGAAGTTAATTAAATGTCATTTAAAAGAAAATTTGATTGGAGCCAACAATATTACTTATGTTCACATTTCGAGATCTCCAAAGCTACACAATGTAATATTAAAGAAGCAAACACAAGCGTAGTTAACACGTCCCTTCACATCGAGGTTCTTAGAACCAAAGTAGACCGATTAGTCAGACCGATTAGACCGAAAACTAGCTACTATACTGATTCAATTTATTGTAAAATTAAAATAATTCCTCAATCGAATTTAAAGGTGAACCATTTGAAACTATTAAAATTCACATATATGAAAATTGAAATTGGCACATAATTTGTCTTTAAACTTTTCAATTAATTGTTCTATTTTATATTAATTTTAATTTCATAAATATTATTCATAATTTTTATAAATTATAAATATTTATAATATAATTATGAGAACATTTAATTAAATCAAATTAAATCATAAATAAATAAATTACTTAATCAATTCAATTCAATTCTAAAAATCTGCACCCCTTTAAAAAAAATTTGCTTTTTACCACTGCACGTTCACCCTCATGTGTATCAGTTGTTTCAAATATACGACAATACAACAATTATCGTTTCAATCAAGAATTTTAAGTTTCAGTTTCATTCGTAAATTAAAAATACCGACTTCAGTAATTCCGACATATCGATAGATGCCCTGCTTAAAAAACATTTACCTTAAAAATATAAAAATTTCAACCAAGAGTTCGAAATTTCTAAAATTATTGAATTTCATATCGATCTTGATCGATAACAAAAACGGAACCACCGAAACTGTCGGTTTCAACTAAAATTTAATACAATGATTTAAATTATTTAGTTTAGAAGAATAATATCAAAACATTATTTCTTAAGAAATTGTAATTTATCACATTTATTTGAACAAGTCGTGATCTTGCTGTGTAGATTTTATACATCAAATAAAATGAAAAATAGAGAGCATAAATACACTCTTTGGTGTTTGTTTTTTTTTTTTGATGATATAAATACACTCTTGTTAATGATTCAACATATTCAAGCTAAATATGTATACTTATCTTCAACATATAAAAAGTTTGAATATTTGCTAAAAAAATTTGTCTTATACGCATGCTAAAAATTAATTTATCTCTATATAGGTGTCAGCTTTAATGTCAGCCTTAGTTGTCTTTATATATGAGTATCTGGGCAGACAATCATAGTTCCTCATATTCATGCAATGATAATCGCAATTTCCCATGTTCATGCAATGCGCCACGTATTACCATCTCATCTCTATGGGCTCATAGATGTTTCTCGCCAACTAACCCCTCGATCGCTCCTTCCCCTCCTCCGCCCTCCGCGCCCTTGCCGCCTGCGCCCTTACCGATCGCGCCCTCCCCACCGCCACTCACGTCGTCTCCTCCGCCCTCCGTGCCCTCCCCACCGCTACTCACGTCGTCGTGGTAGCTGGCGACTGCTGACGTTGCCGCCGCGTAAACCCTCACGCTCCTTCCGCGTGCAGTCGGCTCTAGTGAAAATAAGGTATGTGTGCCCTGACGCTTGTCGTGCTCTCGATCGTTTCACCAACCATCGGCACTTGTCACTGTCCCGCCATCCTCATCCCTCACAGCACAGTCAGCATTCCATCTGCTTCAGGCCAAGAAATCCGACCCTCCTGTTCCAGCTCTTCCCGCTCAATTTCTTGACATCTCTATTGAAAGTTTCTGTACTGTTGTGCAAGTTTTTGTTATATTTCAAAATTTTATTTACATTATTTTGTATGAAGTGCTCTGGTGAGTTACTGGACTGATTTTTTTAGATGATAAATTTTTGAACAGATTTCATGGATGAAGTTCGATGAATTGCTGGATCAAAACTTACTGTGGATTAAATTAAATGCTCTTGCATGAATTGAATTAAACTTGATCGAATTGGATTGGAATACTAGATCGATTTTACCGAATGAGGTGAATGCTCATGACATGCACTATTTCTAGATTTGAATTTCATATGTTGGATTTCTTGATTTTATGCTCTAAAATATGAAGTTTATTTATAAATTAACAGCATACACTTTCATGGCGCATGAAGCTACGCTGTGAATTTCTTATTCCCGCTGCATTTTGAGCCCGCAGTATCATTCTAGGTTTATTTTTTATTTTAAGCAACTTTAGTATTTCTTTTGTAATTAGATTTAGATTCCAATAATGTTCCATGAAAATTTAATTAACAAAAATATCCAAGCCTAAGATTGATACATAAGTGGCTGGAGTCGGGGAAGGCCATGTGCATCACGACAATTGTAGCTAACTGTCCGTCTGGTCGCGTTAATGTTGTGGTCGGATCGAACTGTCCGATCTGGTTGGACCGTCCGTCTGGTCACGCTAGACGATTCGATCAGTCCACAAGAAAAGTAAGTTTGATGTCCCAGTCCTGAAAATCTATTAAGAATTCTTCTTGCAAATTTAATGGCAAAAAAATTTAGTATTTCTTCTATAATTTCTTTTTCGACTGTGCAGGCAGATTTAATCATGTAGCTCACCACTTTTCCAGTTCTAGTACAATGAAGTTTGTTGTGAAAAATATAATTGTTGGACTTAAAGTTTTTGTTAGATATAAGGTGACTGTTGATCTGCTGCATAATTTCTATTATAATTTTACATCTTCTATAAAGTTGACCAACTTATGAATCTTCTAAGAAATTTGAGAATGTTCAATGCAGCACATGCACTCAACTAGTATAAGAAAAAACGAATATAAATGCACATCTGTGGCCATGGTCAACGAATAAATAATCACACCAAAAATAATTATAAATTTGCTACCTTTCTCTTTCCTTTGTCAAACAATAATACAGTATCTTCTAGAGAGATCTCTTCATCGTTAAAATCATGAACCTGTGTAATATTATCTCTTAACTTCAGGAATTTGGATGATATTTACCTTAATGAAGAATTATGTCACTGCATGGCACAGTTTATAAATGAAGTAATTTAATAACCAACATCTTTTAATATTTTTGTACAATGATATAAAGTATATTTTAAAACTTTCATTGAATGATAGAACTACTTTGCATATCTAGTTGAAACATCGTTCTCATTAAGAAATGTTGTTTCACAAACAATCGTTGGATGCTTGAATTCTAGAAAATAATTTTCTGGTAATTCATGCACACAAATATTTACATCCGAGTCTTCTTACCTGAAGATTGACTCATCTAATATCTTTTAGGTGCATTCTTGTACCAGACAGACATCATAACTCGTGATTTCATAAGCTAATAAGTAATTACAAATTTCACCTAGTAAAATAAAATGTTTGCATTAGAGTATTTTACATCAGGATATCAGAAAGCCAAAAGATTTTTAACTAATTCTAAGGTATATCTCAAAAATTCCTTAACATAATATATTTATGATCAAGTCCACTGGTTCTTGAAAGATTCATCCAACACTAACTGGAATCCGTATCTATGCATGTTGGAAACATTACAAATATTCCAGATTTCATATAAATTACATTAAAAATTTATATTATTGATAAAACATTACATGAGTTTTCTGTCAGTGCATTTTATAATGCCGGATACTGTTTTTTACTTAGATATATGGCTCACTAGAAATTATTCATAACTAAATCTTCTAAGAATTTCTTTTACTGCATATCATAAAATGCAGTAACTAGTAGAGCTCTCCTAACCAGGTAGGGAAGGAGTTTGTTTAGGTACCAGGAATCCCCAATTCAAAACAAAACACCACATTTTCTAAGTAATGTGAGGAAAATTGTGGTAAAAAACATAATAATAAATAAATAAAATGCATCATCCAAAAAAAAAAGTATTTTAGAAATGAAGTCCAGCAGTCACTGATTGATCAAATGCAATGAAGCAGGCAGAAGATAATGCTAGGCATGATGATGTTCAGCAATCACACAGAGTGTGTTTGTTTGTAAGGTTAAATTTAAGAAGGTTAAAATTAAATTTGAATGGAGATATTTTTTTATTGAAAGTTGTGAATGATGTGAAATAAAGTTAGTTATTATGTTAGGATATGTGAGGGATGTGATATAAAGTTAGTTATTATGTTGGAATATGTGAGGGATGTGATATAAATTAGTTATTATTTTAGTAATATGTGTAGGATGTGAAATAAATTTAATTTTTAATATTAAATTTTATGTGTGATGTGATATGCCTGGTTAAAATTAAACCAGGTTAATTTTAAACTCCTAGAAAAATTAAACCAGGTTAATTTTAAACTCCTAGACAAACGGGAAGGTTAATCAAAAGCAGTATTTCCAGGAATGTAGACGTTCAACTCAATTCAGAATAATCCAATGCAGTAATGGCAACAAAATCAACTCAGAAGCTCAGCAAAAAAGAAGCGTAAGCAGAGAATCCATTAGTGAAACTAGTTAGAGTAGTAAGCCTCACTACGTCAAACTCATCAACTCAGCAGGGCATCAGAAAAAAAAACAGCAATATAACAGTAGCTAATCCAGATTTCATCCCAACCACAAGTAATCAGAGCAACAGAACTAGCCATTCTAGAAAAACTTTAACCCTATCATAAAAATCAAATGAAGGTTCTCTGCTCACCACCATTCCCGCAAATTTTCAGATCATAAAGCTTTTCCCACGTTCTAGAACACACAAAGTTTTACTGAAATATGACATAGCTATTACTAGTCATTCTAGAAAAACTTTAACCCTATCAGTGGCTGACACATGCGCTTGGGTACATATCACAGTGCCAAACGTGTTACACAATATGATTAAATTAATGAAAGCAAACCTGAAGCGCCGTAGACAGTCGGCAGAGTTGGTGGGAGTCCGACGGCAGAGTGCAGCGAGCAGAGGGCAGCTACGGTGATCGCAACGGAGACGGTGAACGGAGAAGGGAGAAGGAGAAGGGCATCCACAAGCAGTAGAGGTGTGGGCGGCGGCGGCACTGGCAACGGAGGTAGCTAAAGGAAGGGAAAATGCGCCGACAAGCGGGTAGCGCGTCCGAGGGCAGCGCGCGGGGCGGAGATCTTGGCAATGGAGGCAGGGTTCCGGGTGCGCAGGGTGCGGCACGTTAATTAGGGATCGAAATAGAAAGGGCAAATAAGAAACAAATGGGCCGAAGGAGGCCTTCGATTTTTTAATTTTTTATTTTTGATAAAAGGGCCTCGAAAATTATAATATACTCTTTATTTTTTTAGTATTTTTTTTCTAAAATGTTTTAGTCAGTTTTGGCATAAAATATTCAAGGAAAATTTTCTCATTATTAGATTATGAAAATTTAACAAAAGAAAATTTTAAATTGGGCAAATTATGCCCAGGTCCCTGAATTTAACGCTTAATATCGTGCTGGTCAATATTTTTAAATTTAAAACACCGGTCCCTGAGTTTTAATAAATTATCAAATGGGTCCTTTTTATTTTTTAGTATTAAAATTTTTTAAAATTACCTTTTTACCCCCTACCATTATTTCTCCTCTCAATCCGAAGCACGCGCATGAAACAGCCGGCCGCCGCAAGGCCGCCGACGAGTAGCGCTAGCGCCGCGCACGTGCGTCGGATCGAGAGGAGAAAGAGAGCCCGCCTCTCTCTCTCTCTCTCCTCCTGATCCGGCACACGCTCTCGGGCCGCACGGCTGCCGTCGTGTCGAGCAGCCACCGGTGCGGAGCCGAATCGGGAGGAGAGAGAGAGAGGCGGCCTCTCTCTCCTCCCGATCCAACGCACGAGAGCGAGCCGCACGGCCACCGGCGGACGCGCGAGTCGCTGAATCAAGCGGGTTGAGCTGGCACCAGGCGCGTGCGTCGGATCGGGAGGAGAGAGAGAGAGAGAATGACAAGGGTAAAACGATAATTTTTAAAAAATTTAATAATAAAAAAATAAAAAATAAAAAATTCATTTGATAATTTATTAAAATTTAGGGATCCCGATGTTAAATTTTAAAAACGGGAACCTCTGTGATATTAAGCGCTAAAATCAAGGACCTAGGCGTAATTTTCCTTTTTAAATTTTACAATAATATAACAAGAAAAAATGCCTTGTTCTTTACTAAATATAATATGATAATTAACTATAATAGGTTACGTCGTTGAAGTCCTTATTATACTAATATTTAAGCTTCTATTTAACAAAAACTTGTTACTCTTATTAATAGGCAAACCTTGTACAATATAAAAAGATAATACAATGAATTATAAATTAGTAAAAAAAATAAACATTAAAATATACTAGTTGTTACAAGTGACTAGTTGAGTTAAAATATACATTTGAGTTTTCTCCCCTAGAATTTTTGATCTCAAGAATCCAAGATGGATAGTAGAGAATCACTCTCTTTACTATATATTCTTCCAACTTCACTTTGAGGACTTCATAAGGGAGAACTTTAGTACTCACTCTCAGTGGATCTCTCCTTACAATAGCAACTTAACCTCACCTGCACCTCTCTTCTAAATTAATTGCAATTTTATGGTCATATTATATCAATTTGGTATAGCACTAATTTTTCTTAGAAAATATAAAGAATGCCTGAAAAATATTTAATTATGTGCATCTTTTTATAATCTTTCCCTAGATCTCATACCTTCTGTTATTCAATGATAACACACTTTAGATGCCTGAAAAGTATTTAAAGTACAATTTTTAACAAAAATAATGACACTTTAACTATCATAATTTAAAGAAAAAGATTTCATATATAATTAATTGTTCCAATTCTTCAAAAAACTTTATCTTTAAAAATAATACTTCATCATCTACAATAATTATAACATTCTAATGTAGCAATAAACTCAACCTTAGTTTCAACTACAGTTAGAAATTAACACCCACCCAAAAATGACTAATCAAAATCTCGTCTTTGTTAATAATCAACATTCATCATGGTCCACGAGCACATAACCCGTCATTAAGATCCAATCATCCACTCCAATCCTTAAATTAATGCAAGGTCCTCAAGATGATCAATATTAAGTGTCCAAAGACTATTGGTAAACTTAACACGATAGGTGCATGATTCAACAATTATACAGGTTAATATATATTGCAAATAACACCAACCAAAGCCTTCTACACTGTGAAAGTTATCTTGCTTGCTGTGCATATAAATATATTGCAATCATCAAAGATACAACAAAATTTATTTCTTGCCTACATATGTAAAACTAATATATTTTTTTTATTGAACCCACCTAAAACATTGTGCCAGCCATGGTTTTCACGTGTTTCATAAGACAAGATCAAATTGAGAGATCTAAAACTACTACCATTATTTGATAGAGTACTTATATCGATGAGCTTTTTATCTTCAATCAAATATTTCATTATAAATTGGCTATACAAAAATATAAAGTCAAGCATAAACTTACTAAATTTGGATCCATATATCACAATTATATCTTTAGCAAACCTATCTAATTAGGAAGTAATTAAAGAAAATTCCACCATTAATTAAAATGGAAGAAAAACTTACGATTGTAGCAAAATGGAGCAAGCATCGTCTCTCTCTCGTTTCAAGTTGCCGTCACGAGCTTCTCCTGAGATTGACCACCACGACGGTAACGTTATCCGCGCTCTGCCGTGCGATCGCCATCTTCGTCAGCAGCTTCGCTGCATCCGCGCACGCCTTATCTGACCCCCCCGGCCCGCGCGCTTTTCCACCTCCACACCCAGACGGTCCGCTGTCCCGCAGGCACGTCCTAACGATCTCGCACGCCATCTCGTTCGTCACCACGTCCCACAGACCGTCGCTCGCCAGAATCAAGCACTCGTCCTCTCCCTTCCTCTCCGTTACCGTCACCTCCGGCTCAGATATTACGAACGTCTTCAAATAATTATCCCCTGTTAGTAAGCGAAGCACAAGGGCAGGTAAGACTACCACATGAATTACGGTTATAATTTAACAAAAAGGGGTAATCTCACCGCGGAACAACTATCTCACCTATTGCCCTGGACATTGCCAGCACGCCGAGCACCCTTGCACCGTCCCAGTAGATCACCCGGCCACCGGCGTCCTCAATTCGTCTGAGCTCGTCCGGCCGGTCAGGCTGCAATCTCCGACGTGTTAGAGCGCGATCTCACGGGGTGGGAAGACGAAAAGAATGGACAAAGACAAACTAATACATCATGCACCTTGTGGTCGGAGGAGAGGGGAAGAGGGGAGCCCTTGCGGCAGAGGACCGCGCGGGAATCGCCGCAGTTGGCGACGATGATTCTGTCGTCGGAGACAAGGGCGACGACGGCGGTGGATCCGACGTGGTCGCACTTGGGCATCTGGAACTCGCACCGGCAAGCAGGGATCTCAGGCCCGCCACGCCAGGCCGCTGCCTCGAAGTCCATGCGTGAAAAGCTTCTCTCCATCAGGCCTTTCCATTCGAGACTTGTAGACGGTTCCGCATCCAGCAGATCCAGCTCCGCCGCCATGATATCGTGCATCTGCTCCCTGCACGAAACCGCCACCTAAGCACAGCAAGTCAGCGAGAATTACAGAGCACGTAAAATAGAACATGAAAGGAAGAGAGATGGACAGAAGAAACCTACATGAGAGCAACCATGGCCATCAAACACGCCGAAGAAATGATATCCGGCTGGAATCTGGCGGCTGCGCTGAAAGAGATTCGGATGGACGGAGACCGCGTCCTCCATGTCCCTCCGTCTTCCGCAGACCGACATCAACCCGTATGACGGGCACCGAGCAGAGACGGCTGGCAACTGCTCCGACAAAGACGAAGAGCACTGAGCCGAGATGGCCGACGGCTGCTCCGGCGTCCTTGCCTTATTGTTGCTGGATTCAGCAGTACAGTCGAAGCTGGATGCGCGAATCACATTATCGCTGGCCTCCTCTGCCCCATCCACACTCGTGATGCACAAATCTTGTTTAGCCACCGCCAGATCCAACTTCTTCCTCTTCCGTTGAAATTTATGCTTCTCCTCCGCCAATACATCGCCGGCAACGAACTTCAACCCCCCGATCTCCCTTGCTCGCCTCGTCGACCCCTGCGAGCTCGTATCGCAGGCGACCGTCACGGCGGTAGGAACCGATGATTCTGCCCCACTAGGCACCGCGTAGCACTCACCCATCATACTCCGCGAGAAGAGAATCAGGGGGACGAGAGGGGAGGGAGAAGAGAAATTACCCCGTCGGCCCGTCGGCTGTAAACTTCATGAACGATAAAAATGATGAACACTCCCCGCATTTTCGTCTGCAGAGCAACGGGATAGGACCTGCCCGAGTGCCCGTGATTCCTACGGTCAGCAAGGGCAGAGCTGAGAAGGTACAGTTTTTTCGGCGTCATGATTCCCGCCAAACCCTTGACGTATCACAGCCGTTCATATTTTATCCACGCTTTGCTGGTCCAACGCGTGGACTATTATTGGTGGACACGTGGCGCTCTGGCAGGGCCACATGGTTGTCCAAAGACTCCCTTTCCCGACACGAATGTGGTCCCCCAGGTACAACTTTTGCTGCCATCGTGGTCGGCCCTGATGCTGACACGAGGCCATTTCATAACGGTCTGATTTAGAGCCTTCAGGCATTAGGTTTGCACGTGTCGTTAGCGAGAGGGAAATAAATCCGAAGTCGCTGTGGGGAGCCGCTGACGGCTATTTAGAATATTGCTGGGTGCGTGTTCTTTTGACGCGTGGGCTTTTGCTTGCGTGTCATTGACTCATCGATTATTGTTACGAAGGGTAAGACGGTGGCATTTGTCGCCCGGAAGTCCCTGTTTTCATAAATATTTATTAATTCTGTTTAAAACTTTTAAAATACGGGGAAGATATTTTATGCAACTGAAATTCCTCTAATTTTGCAGTTTTTTTTTAACATTTACAAAAATACCACACAAATCTTTTAATATTACATCACATATATTTTTTCACAAAATTTACACTATAAATTATAAAAAAAATATGTGTAATGTAATATATGAAGATTTATATGGTATGTGTGTAAAAAAAAAATTCTCCCTCTTTTTGTTCAGATAATTTTTTTAATCTAACATAATTTTTAACTATAAAAATTAATTTTATTTCAGTTATAATATAAATATAAATATTATAATTAATTTTATTTTACATTTGCACACTTTTTAATAGTAAAATAATTTTTTTTCTTATAAAATATAGAAATAAAATATTTTTTTTATTTAAAAAAAAGACTCGAACCAAACTAAGTATTAAGAGCAGCAGTTGTTTTATGTATCAGTGGTGTCATAGTTTTTTTTATTATATATTAAATTTCTTATCCTTACATTTCACAATTTAATTCTAAATTTTTCAAAAAATTTAAAAATTAGTAACACATATGTTCACAAAAAATTTAAAATATTTTATATATACATATTATTAATAATAAATATTTAAATAAACATAATTATTAAAAAATTCAAAAATTATGTAAAAATTTAAAATATATTATTTTTGAAAGATTTAAAAATTAAGTTGTAAAATAAAAGAATAAAATTTTAATGTATTATAAAAAAAATTGAGATGTATAAATCTCTAAAAAAAACTATTTTAAGTATGAAAAATATCAATTTATCTTTATTCTTTTACCTTCGCAACACTATGGTATAGATCATAGCCACATGATAGTCATTTTTTGTTATCCGCTACTTAAAGATATTTCAGTTGAATCGCATGTGAAAATAAAAAAATTATTAGATTCAAATAGTACAACATATCAATTATTCAAGACGGTGGGCCGGTGGCAACAAAAGTAACTAGAATCTCAAATATTACTCGAAACTTATTCGAATTAAAGCTCAGCTCGAGTTGGACTCCAACGGTCCTGAATTGAGCTTCAAGCCACGGCTCAAGCCTGAATAGCATTTTGAGTAAAGTACAAGGCAAGGTTGTTCCTCGATATAAACTCGAATCAGCTCAAAATAATTTATTTAAAATATAACTATATATTCATATGTATTTATATTTTTATATTTAAAACATGCAAATATAATTCATTTTGAACCAACTTAAGTTCAAATAATTTTGAGTTAAGCTAGCTCGATTTAAAATCATTTGAGTTTGAGTTGAGTTCATATTAAGCTGCATTAGAAAATTTTGACCTTGAGCTAGCACTATTCACTCAAACTTGACTCATTTACTGCCATACTTGGAATAAAATAGATGCACATTACATGTGCACAAAGACCCAACGTTTGCGTCGCTACATATCTCTAATAAATAACTACAAATTTTGAATCCAGTTGAAATTTTTATGTGACAATAATGCTATATAGGTAAAAAATAATAATTTGTGTCTATGTAGCACCATTGCTACATGGTGCTCACATAGTAATCCAAGTTAAATTAAAAATTTGAGGTCACTCATTAGAACTACGAAGTATTTCAGAAACAAATTTATCCATATAAAGCAAAAAAATGTATCTTATTGGAAGCATAAAATGCATATATACACTACTTATGAATTGAAATATAACAAAGAAATTACCTATATAAGGAAACAAAATATATATCTATATATATATATATATATATAATCTTATACTATACTATTAAAGGTGGTAGATAAGCAGCTGAATAAATGGTAGATCACTTTTACTGTTTGTTAATATAATTCGAGGAATAATTACTTTTTCACCTATATTAGTTCCAGTGATAATTTCTGCTTCAATAACTCGATCTTCAATCCTTGTTACAATGAGTCTTGTTTCATTACAAAGTTCATTAGTTTGATCAAGATTTCTAAGTAACATAATAGGTGTATTAATTTTAAGTTCTAGCTTATGTGTTGGTAATCCTGGTAAAGTTAAAGAGTTTAAAAACTCAGTTGTATATAACATATCAATATCATAATTTTCATCAGTAACTGCAACTTTTGATCAGCACTATAATATATTTTTGATTCATTTTTAACTTGATTCATAATAATGTCATTTATTTCATCAACTTCTTCATTTCGTGATGCTAAAATTGTTCTTGTTTTGAAAAATATTGCATTATAATTTTTAGTGCTTATATTAGGATATATAACATTTATAAGTCCTTTTAAATCTTATACAAAACTTAAAAAATATTTATACATAGTGAAAATAAAAGTAATGACGTTTTTATTCTGTTTCTCGCATGACATTAGTGTTGCATCCTATTTGCTCATATACGATGTGTCTGTTTGCTTCCAAATAATATGGCGTGTTTTTTAAATCCAATAAATTTCATGATGATAGTGTTTCAATTTCTCTTTGCACGATCTCTCAAGTTTCGTCCTCGAATTTTTCTCTTTTTTTTTTCCACAAAGACTCTTAATTAGAGAATACTTTTTTTAAAATTAGAGATAATTTTTACTCACCAGTATCAACACATCTTAATAAAGCCAATGTGAGAAGATTCCACGCAACTCTAGCTTGTCCCTTTTGTCGAATTGTTAAACTTCTCTTTCTTGACATTTTCCTTTCCCTTTGGCGTCTCGTGCCAAATCTAACATTAATCTTTTCTTTTTTTTTGTCATTTGTTCAAGTAATTTAATATTTGCTTTCTATGGTCTTATTAGAATCTTCTTTGATTAAAGATTTTTGTATCATCTTCCAAGCATTAAAATCTCGTTATCATAAATTTTCTCAAACTCAAAACGACATGGTGCTAGAATTAATACTATAATTTAATTGTTATTCTAGATCAATTCATAGACTAGACGATGCCTTCGCTTTTTTCTAAACTACAAGTTTCCTCCAAGTTTCCTCCAAGTGACACAGAACAACTATGCAAAAGTTAATGCTCACAAATTTAATAAAAGTTTGTCTAGAAAAATATTATATTCAATTCGTTAAGATCGCACATAGTGTACTCGTTTGTAAAAGTTGTTAACACAATTTGAACCATCGATAACATAGAAGCCATCAAAAAAGAGTAGTCAAACAAATATTCAAAATCACAAACGAAGCGAACACGGAAAGGTTTAAAAACCAATTGCTTTGAAAGAGCATATTGTGTAGAAAATAAAAACCACTTGAGCTCAACAAAGCTAAGACCTTGATTCATAAGCTATTATATGTAAAAGTAAACATTATCAGAATTTGAGATAAACGGCATAGTTACTCACCGCTTGGGCATCTCCACCTTTCCTTTGGGAGCCTCACTAAATTGTCACTACAAGAAAGTTTAAATTTGAATACATAAGTGAATTCACATGAAAAACTAAAACAAATTTTCATTATGTTTCAAGCATATTCTTAATATAAGCTAAAGCCTCCTTATATAGAATATTACAAGACCTCCTTAATACAAATATGAGATGTGAGATTAAAATTTCTTACAATATAGTAAAAACATATGACATGAATAGTCTTACTTGAATAGAGTATATTCATTTATCATTTTCTCCATAATCAATTTAAATCTAGAAGAAGGCATGAACTAAAGATGTGTAGGTGTCTTTTTATCTTTTCACTAAACTAAAATTCATCAAAATCGGATCATGGATGAGAAAGTTATGGCCAAAATAATCCAACCGTGCAAATAAAATTGCATGTGCTCAAGAAATGAAAAAATACTTAAATGCTAAACTAAAATAAGATAATTTAGCCTGAATAAGTTTGAAAATGCTAAACCAAAATTGAGCCTGAAGAATTCTGAGCATGTCATCCTTGAATGGATCTGGAATGGGCTCAACTGCGAGTGCGGATCGGACTAAAGTAGTAAAAGTCTCTAACAAAAATAATAGTGCACACACCACCACAGCTATTGTATAGCCTAGTTTTTGTGTTCGATTACAACTGGAAAATATCATATATAATTTACCTGCTAATTTTCAATATATTTTTGTTGGGGTTAAGCTATTCAGCTTGTCCCTTTTGCTTTTTTGACTATTTTGATATGTTTTATTAAAAATAATTTTGATATTTTTATACAAAGCTAAGCCCTCATTAATTGTTTTTATATATATTAAGACGGGAAATAAAAATAATTTTTTAAAATAAGAGTAGAGCTTTGAATGACAAAATATAGAAGTTTTGGCAAGAATCCTTAGTTCAATATTATTTGAAAAAAAATTATTATTATTTAGATTGTGATATATTTCAATATTATTATAAAAATTTACATATCAAAATTAATTTACCCTTGCTTGTCACTCTAAGCATAATAAAAGAATATAAAGTTGAATTACTTTTTTTATTTTTAAATATAATAATAATGATAATAAATTAAATAAATAATAATTTAAAGAAAACAAAAATATTTAGATAATGTTGATATTTAAAAAACATAAATATCTAAAAATTTAAAATTAAATATTTCATTAATGTTGTGATCTTCCTAACATGTGGTTTAATTTATTTTTGGAATAATTACTTACGAGCCACAAAATTTAGTTTTATTTATGTCTTACTCATCCATTCTTAATTGATCATGCTATGCACACTCAAAATATTATAAAATCTTTCATACACATATTTGAGTTAAAACTTAATCAAAATCATTTGAAAAAAAAAATTCTATTAGTAAATCATTAAAATTATATTTTTTTCTCTTCCTTAATATCACACTAAAGCGTTGATTTGTCCTAAAATCAATTCACGTCGCGGATGTCTCCTTCCTTTGCCGTCACCTAAACATTAAGATTTTAAGATTTTCACTTAAAATATATGTAAATATCCTTAAAATAATATGATAAATGGCCCAATTTTTTTTTTAATATAACTATAATTAGGTTATTGAAAAATTATGATTACTCATTATAATAGAAATAAGTTAAAATATGTGTATGTAAGATTTTATAATATTTTGAGTGTGCATAGCGTAATTAATTAAGAATGGATGGATAAGGCATAAATAAAATTAAATTGTGTGGCATATAGTTAATTATCCCTTTATTTTTTAGCAGAATTTTTTGCTTTGTTATGATGTTACTTTTTCAAAAAAAAAAAAAGGCAATAGCCTTCCATTTAAAATATGTTTTAATGCCTCCAATGTCCTTAATCACACATAAAAAAATTTGAAGGTTTTGACTTCTAAAATAAAATAAAAATTTCAACCCTGGCAGGAAAAGAAAAAATAGCCCACCACTTGTGATTTTGACTTACAAACCACAGACATAACTGCATTTATTTAATTTTTTTATGATAGCAATTGCATTTATTTTGTTGCACGATATAACTTATAAAGAGCGACAATACGAGTTCATGTGTCAGTTCAGGTCAACATTACAGAGTTATATCATACATAAATGTAATTTATTTATCAAATAATTAAGCAGTAGAAAAATAATAATAATTTGAAAAATCCTATTTCATAGTTTCAGTGATTGATCAATAAATTAATCGATTAGTGAATTAAGTTTTAATCAATTGAATAATCCAATTACTTAAAAAGTTAAATCATAAATAATTAATTTATGGATCAATTATTAGAATTATATAATAGTTTTAATGAATATAAGTGTACAATTTATGTTAATTTTTTTTTACTAAAAATTTATTATTTCATCATACTTGCAAAAAAAGGCATTAGCATTCATAGTAAATAATAGAAATCAAGTAATAAAATTTGTTCAAAGGTCATTAGCATATCATAAATATTTTTGCCCTCCTATAAAAACCCTTCTACATATTATGTTATCTTAGGGGAGCTTAAATTGGGCCAAAAACTTAAGTTAATAGACGAGGACCATTAATTATATATTAAATATCACAATTTGTGTTAAAAATCTAATATAAAATAATTTTTCATGTGACTCTCAATACGCCTCTCCTTCGTATGCAAATTTATCGGAATTGGACATATACTCATCTAAAGGTAATTCAAGCACATATATTTCAAAAGCTTACTTAACTACCTGGATATACTGCGGGAGTTACCCTCTATTGTAATTTCTGAATTATAGTGGACGAGGCAAACGTCATGAGAGCATAATTTGCATTAATCACTTGATCTACTCATGGCCTGGGTAAATCATAAGCTCTGATATCACTTATTGGAAAAGTTATCTTAGGCAGCCCAAATTGAGCTCAATATACAATTAATGAATACTCGTTAACTCAAAAGCCTTAAGCAATGGTTAAGATCCATCAATTATATATTAAAAAAATTTACAACTATCGCTCCCAAAAAGACTTTTTTATAGAGATATTTTCTGAGTCAAATATTTACATGTGAACCCTCTAACTCCAATAATTACAGATAATGCATTCTATTTTGAATTTGAATTTACAAGCAGCATTCCATCTCTAGCTTGTTTTGAATGTAAATTTACAGACAGTATTCTCACTCTAACTTCTGTTAGAGTGCTTTGTTTGTAAATATTAAACTTAGAAGATGTCACATAAAAAAATTTAATTTAAGGGATGCTATCTATAAAAAAAGATTTTTTGGGATAATAAATATATATTTTTTTATATATTAATATCATAATCTATATTGAATATTTAATATAAGATAAATATCTCAACACAATTAACCTATTTATTGACTCATGCCAATGTTTGAATTTCAACTACTGTGAGTTTGCTGATCATGGCCCAATGATTAATTCCATGTATTGTTGGGCTGGAAGCCCACTACCAATTTGTGGGCCTAATTGTAAGAAGACAGCCCAACTAATAAAAATGCTTTTTCTCCTATTTTATGTTTTTTTATAAAATAAAATATTGCTTTTTAAAAAAACAATAAAAATATTTTTTTTGCCATAAGTAAATGAGCTAGTAATTTGTTTGCACTTGGATTGTATTTTTATTCACATTGTTGCAATTACAAGCAAACAAATCAAAAAAAAAATTGATAAGGATGAGAGAAAATCAAGAATATTGTATATATTAGCATATAATATTGAGTAAATTGCATTCAGGCTCCAGAAGTAAAAAGGGCATTGCAAATTGATCCTAAATTTAAAAAAAAATTCAATTTAGTTCCCTGAGATTGTAAAAATATTATTTTTAGTTCCAATTAAGATATAATTATTAGTTTTTTATCATTATTTTATTAAATTATTCTCCTTCGATAGCTTTAATGTTTTTTGAATAAAATTTTAAAAACTTTATATTTATATTTTTTTACTTTTTATTTTAGAATGAAGAAATGAGATATGAGAATTTGAATTTCATAGTTTTGTTAACATTTTAAGGAAAAGTGAGAGAACAGAGAAATATAATTGTTTTTAAAAGATATACAAATTATTTAAATTAGTTAAAAAATGATCAAATTTTATATTTTATGCCTCAGATGACTATCAAAAAGGACGTTCTGAAAGAAGAATAAAAATTATAATATTTTTATAATATCAGAACCAAAATTAATTTTTTTTAAATTAAGATTAATTTGCAATGCTCTTATTAGCTCAGGGCCTGGATGCAATTTGCACTATAAAATTTAATAGGGATGTAGATGTAACAATTCAAATTTTTGGATAATTAATATGAATTAATTCTTGTGCTTCAGGGTCCTATAATATATATTATTTTTTCTAATGTTTATTCTTATGGTCTCTAATATTTTATTATTATTGTGTATTCAATCTCTCGTAGAATTTGTAAAGGGGAAGAATATTTAAATATTAAAGTTCCGTTTATTTAGAATTTAAAAATTAATCAAATTTAATTTTAATCTGGCATATTACATCACATATAAAATTTAATATTAAAAATTAACTTTATTTCACATTCAACGCACATTACTAAAATATTAATTAACTTACATAATATTCCTCGCATATCCCAATATAATAACTAACTTTATTTCACATCATTCACAATTTTCACAAAAAAAATATCTCTATTCAAATTTAATTTTAATCTTATTAAATTAAATCTTACAAACAAACAGATTAATTCAAAAATCGTGTGAAGATCTTGATGTAAGATTATTGCATGGAAGGTCTGCTGCTTACTTTCTGATTGAAGAATCTTGAAACCATCCTAACTTAAATAAATGGGATGAAATCATAAAAAATACAAACAAATATATATATATATATATATATATATATATTTATTTATTTGATTCAGAAAAGAATGTAAAATAAATATTAAAATTTTTATGATAAATTGCATGCTGGATCTTAAGGTGAAAAAGGCATTAAGAAATGGTCTTAATTTTTTAAAAATCTCAATTTAGATCGTGAAATTGTAAAAGTGAGCAACTTTGATCCATCTTTCTTATTCTTACCAATTTCATTAGCTTTTTTTTGATAGAAAAGGGTAAATTTTGATTATTTTTAACTAGTTTGAGCTGTTTATATATTTAAAAAGATTATTTTCACTTCTTTTTAATTTAATTTTTCATATTTCTTTTTTTTAATTAAATTTTAAAACTAAAAATATATAATATTTAAAATAATGTTCTAAAAAATTAATAAATGAAAATAATAATAAATTAATAATTATATTTTAAGTGGGACTAAAACTATAATATTTTTGTAACTTTTAAAACTCAAATAGAAGTTTCTTCAAAAGTTGGGCCCGGCTGCAAATTACCATAAAATCTATATATATGACACATATATATAACACATATATATAATAAATTTAGAATTTATCTTTTCATTAGTATTTTATCAAAGATTGATTTTATTTTGGGTGCAGTTTCTTTCACGGTTTTATCTGAAACATATTTATAATAATAATAACATTTGTAATTTATAAAAATATTGATTAAAATTTTTAATCTTTTAAATAAGTGAATTATAAATATAATGGTAATATCTCCAATAAAAATTAAGATAAATTACATTTGGTCCCTTGAAGTTGAAGAAAGAATTCAAACTAGTTCAAACTTTAAAAAAATTGTAAGATAAATTTTTTAAATATAATTTGTGCAAGTATATAAATCCCCAAATATATTTTATATAAGCACGTTGACCCGCCAGCTAGTTAACTTAGTCCCTATTCGCATAAACAGTCAATATTAATTAAATAGACTCGTTAAATTTTTTTCGATGTACTAAAATGCCTCTCATTTAATCTTCACAATCTCTATTATCTTTTTTTTTTATTTTCTTAAACTCTTATTCGGCTTAAGTATATCCCCTTAATTTGAAATTTCTTTTTTAAAAAAAATATTTGAAATAAGCTAATTATCTTGAATGATATGAAAATTTTAAAGGTAAAATGACCATTTACTTTTATTTTAATAGGTTTGTATAATTTAGGATCAAATATACTAGTACAAATTATATCTGGGAGCCTACTTTAAAAAAAAATTAAAATTAAGAACAGTTTGTATTTTCTTTCTAACTTCAGAGACCCACATGCAATTTATTCTAAAAAATAAAAACAAATGTTGTATACTGTGATTTTTCTTTTGGTAGAAGTTAATAGTAATAGCTTTAATAAATAACTGTAAAATATTATTTTAAATATGTTTTCAAAAAATTTTATTTTTTATATTAATTATGTATATATTAGAAAATAAATATAACATATTAATAAAAATCTTTTTGAAGTTTTTTTTTTTAGCTCCAATCAAATTAATGAAGGCAAATTTTATTGTCATATAAAGCTTGTTTGTTTATAAGATTTAATTTAATAAGATTAAAATTAAATTTAAATAAATCTATTTTTTATTAAAAATTGTGAATAATGTGAAATAAAGCTAGTTATTATGTTGGGATATGTGAGAGATATGATATCTAGTTATTATTTTAGTAATGTGCTTAGAATGTGAAATAAAGTTAATTTTTAATATTAAATTTTATATATGATGTGATATGCCTATTTAAAATTAAATCAGATTAAAATATAGAAAAATTTATATTTGTCACTTTTGTAGAAGTCTTTTTGTAATTATCAATACTTCCTAAATCTAATATTTAGTATCTTCAAACAAAAATTAGAATATAGGTGCTACATGTAAATTTACATTCAAAATAGGAGATATTATCTGTAAATATTACACTTAGAGGTGCTACTTGTAAATATTTGATTTAAGGATACCGTCAAGCATATAGAAAAGACTTTTTTGGAGATTAAAAATGTAAATTCTTTTAAATATATTGTATCTTCTTTAAAATTTTTTTCGAATATCCAATTGTTTCTTGAAAATAGAAGGGGTTAAGTTTAATAAAAAACTGAGAATTTCACATCATTATTTCATATAAAATATAATTACAATCAACATGCCTACTATTCAATTATCTCCCTTTTTTTTCTTAGAATTGAGAAGGGTAATTCATTAAATACATACACATAAACACCGTCAAGTGTCATGAAAAGTATATTCATCAATTTTTTTAATTATTAAAATTTAAGAAATTAAAATTTTTAATTTGTTCATATTCAATCTTGACTCTTTAGGTCTGTTTGTTTGCAAGATTAAATTTAAGAAGGTTAAAATTAAATTTAAATAGAGATATTTTTTATTGAAAATTATGAATAATGTAAAATAAAGTTAGTTATTATATTAGGATATATGAGAGATGTGATATAAAGTTAATTATTATGTTAGGATATGTGGGGGATGTAATATAAGTTAGTTATTACTTTAGTAATGTGCGTAAGATGTGAAATAAAATTAACTTTTAATATTAAATTTTATGTATGATGTGATATGTCTGACTAAAATTAAATCAGATTAATTTTTAACGACCAAATAAACGGGACTTAAAAGGTTCTTGACTTGGTAAATCTTTAGTACATAGCCATTTCTTTGGAAATGAATTAAGAATATATTTATTTATTTATTTATGATAATAGATTAAAAATATATATAAAAACACAAGGTTAGTGCAAATTCTCTATCAAAAATAGATTAATGGCAACTAGAATCAATGATGCATAAAACTTTAATCAAATTTCACCTAAACCAACAAATATTACCTCTAGAAAAAAGGCTTGTAGTCGAATTATTCTCATATTTTTCAATTTTTTTAGTACCAATACCGCAACTAATTCAAATAAGTCTAAGCTCAATTCCTTTTTGCAAGCTTTGATGCTCAATGGCAAATCTTTCAATGTTTTATTTCTTATTTTACGTTAATTATTTTTCTTCAAATTATATAATATTTTAATTGGAGAAGTTTTTTTATTGTTTCAATTTATGCCTACTTCAAAGAGCAGACTATCGTCATGACAATGACGACAACAACGTCAATAACTATAATACAAAAATCTCTGTCTACACGTTCGAGGTTACGCCACTTCTAAATAATAAAAAAAAAGATTATTAACATCCGTTGTCACATAACTTCACTGACTGACAAGGATTAGCTTAAGAAAATGGACATTTAATTTTTTATTTTTATTTATTTTTTTTGATAGAAATTGGAGATTGAACTTAGGAGAAACATTTGTCAAACTTATATTATGTTATGAGAGAATATTTTTAGGAATAAAAATTTGTGCCTGGACACGATAAGCGAAATTAATGTCCGCGTCTCACCCGACCGGCCAGCTGCTGAGCTACAATAAGATAGTGATTGACCCGTTCATGAAGTGGAGAAAATTATCTGTATATGATTTGATTCGCAAATTAATTAAAATTAATGTATATTTGCATCAGGGCCCCTGAGTTAAGCAGGACATTACAAATTAGTATTGTTTTTTAAAAAAATTTAATTTTAGTCTATTGTATATAATTATATTCTTATATTATCATCTATCTTTGAAAATTTAGTAGAAATCTAATTAAATTTCTAGACCTAAAAATATAAATATTAATATTTTAAAATTATATTCTAAAATATAAATAGTAAAAAAATAACAATTATGTCTTAATTGAAATCAAATAATAGCATTTTTATAAACTCGGAAATTTAAATCGAGATTTTTAAAAAATTAAGACAAATTTATAGTGTCCTTCTAACAGTTCGTCATTTTACAGAAGTCACCACTTAAATGATCAAATATTTATAGGAGGCGCATTCTATTTTGCATATAAAATTATAAGTAGCACCCCCACTTTAAGTTCAGTTCATCATTTCTTTAACCCAATTATGGTTAACATATGTAACTAAAACTACATATAGGTCTTTTAAGAAGATTCATAATAATAGAGTTATAAAAAAATAGAGATCTTAAAAATAGTCAAAAAATTAAAATTTTAGGAACTTAGAAAAAATAAAGATGAAAAATATATGAAAAATCTCACGATCCCAATGTAGATGTGTTGTCCACTTTGATTTTAGAGAAACTACATAACTTGAGTACTAATTCCTAGGAAGTCACTCATCCCAGTATTATTCTAGCTCAAGCACGCTTAACAGCAAAATTTTCAATCATTAGTCTCACAGTTTTATCCCAAAAAGTACATCTATCATTTAAGACCACGTTATCTAATTATACAGTTTAGGATCTCCCGCCCTTTTTTATATAGGACGATTCATTCTTGTGCCCCTTTCACTATTATTTATCTGCATAGAAGCCTGTCAGGAGGCGCACTTAATTTGTCTGAGTAATTCATTTCTTAATTTTAGGACATCACCCGACGATCACTCCCCACTCTATTCGGCTGCTGGCATCACAATATGGATGGTAGATTTCATTTAAGAACTAAATATAGTCTTGATTATATGCATTAACCCTAATTAGATTAAAGTAATAGATGATAAATGAAAATTAGTATGTTGGCTGTAAATTCATATTCAAAATAAAGGTGCTATTTATAAATATTTAATTTAGATCGATGATGATGCTCGTAAAAAATTTCTTAGAGTGTTAAATATGAATTCTCATAAAATTAAATACGATGACTAGCTCCATAGTTCATATCAGTCTCTCTCGTAACAATTTGAGTAAATTATTTATAGATTCGAGATATATATTTTTTATCTCATAGTCTAACTAGACGTTCAACTGGTCCAATTTAATAAGGACTACTAACTTAAAAAATATAACGTTGTGCTAATTGAAATGCAAATAATGTGAAGTTGATGAATGCCAAGCATAATTTCAAATAAATGTCTAGCAAAATTACCAAATGGCCAAAAATTAAAGTGTTATTATAAGTTGATCATGTTTAATTGCTTCCAATAAATAGGACATCATAAAACCAAAAAGAATCCTGTAAATATAGAAATTTAGCTCCATTAATTATTAAATATGCCTCAAATCTTATCTCACAGTGCTTTAATCGAATATTTAATAATATGTACCACATGAATTAAAATTGACCTGGCTAATGCCTGATGGTGGCGCCCTTGTCAGTATGATTATTTTTTCTATTGTTTCAAAATATAATTAACTTATTTAATATTAAACACATATTAAATAAGTGTTATGTTACCCATGGAACTAGTAACTTCTTTGATAGTTCTTCGTTGTGTGTCAAGTCAAAGGCGGACTTTAAAATATCATTTGAGTCGTATTCATAACTCCACTATTCGTATTTGTTGCTTTGAAATCGTCAACGAAACTGTAATGTTGTAGTGGATAACAACTGCCCAGTGATAAGTTAATCGTGATTCAATCTCGAGTTAACATAATTGTTGACTCATAAAATCGTTAATCAAATTTAACATTGCAGAGGAATATAGATAGAATATACAGTAAGTTTGTTTGTGAAACTTGGCTGCAAATATTCTAGCAAGTTACAAGAGTGAAAGGGGTCACAGGAGATTTCTTTAGTAGAACAAATCTCTTTCGTAAGAGTCCGAGTAAAAACTAAGGATCGATTTTTTAGAGGGATATAGAGTTTTTCAGTAGCTTGGAGTCGATCTTTTTGATTCTTAATCTAATGATGATTAAGATCAGGCAATTTATGAACTGCGCTGTGCTACACTTATCTCAGTCGAGTCAAATTTTCTCAATCAATCTATCAATTGCATTCCTTCTAATTTGTGGGAATAATTTATAGCTCGAAAAGTAAATTAGATCCCCATTTGTGAGATAATTGCGTATATGTCTGCTAATTTTGAATTATTTTATCCTCATTCTTTTCTTTCCCATCTAAAATATATTCATACAAAATTTTTAGTTTGGGGATTCTCTATATTGTTTTCACCTCTTTCTTTCCAATAAGTGCTCTTAGGTAATCTTTCATATGTTGAAAATTAAATTGTGTTCGACAAATTCACTTAAATGAATCGGTTTTGTCACAACGAATTGACGAATTGAAGCTGTTTTATTTTGTCTATGAAATATGTATTTAAAAGTCACCCCCTGGATATTTCTCCATTAAATTTCATGTTGGATTCAAATATCATTTATTTCTTTTTTTTTCTCAAAATGCACGATCATGTGCTCCTCGCATACATTTCTTAGGGGGCGTTTGGTTCAATGTTATCTTGACGTTATGTTATGTTATCTAGAGAAACCAATTGTTTGGTTTAATGATATCTATAGATAATCTTATATAAAATTATAAAATTATTAGTTAAAAGATGATATCTAGATGTCATGCATGACATTTAGATTACATAACATAACATCAAGATAACAACGAACCAAATGCCCCTTTAATTTCAAGTTCTTCACATTACTTCTTTTCTTCGAGATTTCAATTGTTATGAACTATCAAGACTAAAGAAAATAATGCTAAAAAAAAGACCAAGGAAATAATTCATTAAAAAAAGTGGGTTAAAACCAAGTCGCTATCAATAACAATATAATATTAAGGCGTTGTTACTATCATAAGAAGAGATACAGATAGATGTAAAAATTAAGGGAAATTTATATAAAGGATATTATAAATATAAAAAGTTAAGTACGCCACCATTAAAAATAAAATATTATATATATCAAATTGAAATCTTTAAAATTATAGATTTCACACTATTTTTCAATAAATTCACACTATACTCCAAATTATCATGAGCCTATAACTATAACTTATAGTCCAAAGCATTAATTCCTATGCTTTAGATTACTTTAGTTTTAAAAGTTAAACATTGATTCCAAAACCAAGCTTTAACATTACACTGTAAATATCGTTTATTTTGTAGATAAGTTTTATATAAAATTCACTTTAAATTTAATCTAGTAGCATAAAAGTCTGTACTATGGACTTGTCAACCATACATAGTAGGATATAATTTACAAAAATGCATAAATAATTTAATTTGTAAATGTTTTCAAAAATGTCATGATGCTAAATATGTAATTTTGTAATTTTTTGATGTGTTATGCATAATGTTTCATCTTTAACAATAAAACATGTAATTTTTTATAATTAAGGTATCATTTATGTAAATGCCCTCAAAATTAATTAGTACCTATATAATAATTTTAGATTAAATAACCGGAGTCTGGCCGGTATTTAAATTAATCTCTTATTAAATATACTGTTGTTAAATGACTTAAAATTAAGGTTAGCGTGTTCTTAGTTATGACCCATGAATATTGATTTTATATTCTTTAGGATTTTGTTTCAATCTTATTAGGATAGTTGAGGCTCGAATTTGAGACTTGCTACATACTTTGCCTCACATATTGAGAGAGTAACAATCTCTTGCTTCATTCAAAGCCAAGTAAATGCCATTTTATAATCTATGAGGGTACTAATTGGATTAATAAAGGTGAATTTTCATCTCTTATGATCAACTTTATTTGATTTTAAGTTTTATTCTAGACATGTGAAATTAAAACTTTCAAATGTGAGACAACGGGTTTTTCATTCACTCCATGCATATGGTGGAGTAATGTATTTCAAGAGCTTTTTCTTAGGTGCTTGTTAAGTTATAAATAGATAGCACGATGAAAGTTTTAAAACGCTTTGTGCAAATATTAATTTTAACTTACTTCAAATCATGTTGAGAATGACTTTGCGAGCCGTTATGTTGTGGTCAGTATGGTGTTATCATAAATGATCATTGAATAGCATGTTTCTTATAAAATAGGATTGTGAGGGATATTCCCATTACTAACATGATGTCATCAGAACGAGAGAGGGGCTATATAGTTAGTCTCTTGATTGCCGACGCCTTTATACACATGTATAATCTTAAATATCTTCAAAATGCAAAAAATATCAAAAATCTAAATAAATGGTCTTTTGCACGACAAGGATCATTCTTTTGAGTAATAAGACTCGATCTTATTTCTATGTTATTTTCGATGAGGATTGTTCTTTTGAGTAATAAGGCTCTATCTAATTTCTGTGCGATTCTCAATGAGGATGATTCTTTTTGTGCTTGATGTAGTTGCATTTGCTTTTATGTAGTATTAAACATAGGCTAGCTAAGATCGAAGTTAATTCATATTGGCATATTGGCATATTGTTTCTCACAAGAACTTTTGAAATACATGGAAATAAACACTCCAACCCGATCAGATTAATGCAAAGCTTTGATTAAATTATAACCACTTAATTTGCTACCATCTCCATAAAGTTTTTTGAAAATATTGAAAACCTCGAGATTTTGTTTTTAGAACATAAACTCAAGCCTTCCTACTATATTAATCATGAATGAATGTTGGAATTCCCCACACCCAGAGTTTTGGATTGAAGAGAATTTTAATGGAAAACTTTTTAACGACAATGGCTTAGCTCGAGCTAGCTAGTTAGTGCCATACATAGTTCGCAACCACAAGGGCACTCTTCTAGCTCCCAATTAGGGGCCTATATATACATGCAAGCTATCATGGTAGTTAAAAGCCGCAGCTTTGGAAGCTTTAAAGTTAGCTGAATGATGGGTGGATCGAGTAGAGGGTATTTGGTTTAAGGGCAACATTTTATTCATAGCTAACGTCATCAAGGTTATCAAGGGAAGAGACCCACTGCATGTCATACATGAGTTTTTTTAAAGAACATAGGCTTACACATATGTATAGAAACATCAGCAAGGCATTCCATTATATTGCATCCATTGTTTATTTTAAGGCTCTTAATTAGCTATATTCTACCCATTTGAGTTTTGTATCATGTTTAATTAAGTAAGAGATTTTTTTATACTTAATATATGTATTTGGCTTCATTCTAATAGAATATGTATAGGCCATGGCCAAATTTCAAAACTTGGACCCTTTTCAGCACAAACATGATATCACATTTTGAAATTAATGATTGTGAAACCCCAAATATATATAATATATATAATATATATATATATAATATATATATATGGACAAAAATATTTAACCCACACAATATATATCACCAGCATCAAATTTCCATGCTCTCAAGACTCTCTGGCCCATGATTTGCATCCAATTGGAAGCAAAAGACTTCATCAATCGCCTATATCCACCTCTCCAAGCATGACCTTCTATTCACTTATTCCTCTCCACATCTCTCTCTCTCTCCACCCCTCTCTCCCCCCACCCCCTCCCTGATCTCCCTCTCCCTCTGTCCCTTCAACCATGCACAGCGCAATAGAGCAAGCGAAGCATTGGATGTGGGCAAGAAGTAAGTTTCTTCCTTGGCCAGTCGTGAACTCCCTTCTTACTCATTCAAGCACTTCTTCCTCCGGCGGCGAACCGAGGTGGCTTCAGCCCATAATTGCCGGCGGAGATCGTTTCACCGGCCATGACTTCAGCAACTGCATCTGGCCACCGAGATCCTACTCCTGCACCTTCTGCTGCCGAGAATTCCGGTCAGCTCAAGCTCTTGGAGGCCACATGAACGTGCACCGCAGGGACCGGGCTAAACTCAGAGAAGCCTTCAGTTCTGAAAACCACGAAGATGTAATTGATGCCATTAACCCTAACCCTAATTCCGCTGCTTTAGGATTTCCAATCTCATCTTCTTCATCAAAGCCAAATGAAAATTGTACCCAAAAGCCTATCAACAAGAACCCATTAATTTCCCGGAGAAGAAGAGATGATTTTGATGATAAGGAAGAGATCCATGGTAATATTAAGAAGGTGAAGATTGATCATAATTTGTTGCTAACATTGGGTAGACCTCATGAGAAACCAGAAGGAAACCTTCAGCTGCAAATTTGCAAAGCTGATGATCAGATTGCTATTAAGAAGAAGCGCAGCTCTCTAGAAGAATTGGACCTTGAGCTTAGGCTAGGAGATCCAGTACCAAAAGTTAAGCTGAACCAAGGTATTATTGTAATCGAGTAGGAACATATTTAATCATTTATGTTCCTCGTGATCGATGTTTGCCTTGAATGTAGCCTTATTTCCATGTCTTTTTTAAAGTGGGAAATTTTCAATTAATCTTATTGTAGCAAAATTTTACTTCTAGCTAGTGTATAAGTTCGATCATTTATCTTTAAAAGATTTTAATTTGTATGGGTTCAAATGCAAAACTTTGTCACTCAAACATAGTATTAATTAATTAGTTTCAATCTATTATTAAAATATAAAGCTAAATGGTGAATTCCCAAATTACAGGCACCCTCCTAAAAATAATTACAAAAATAAACTGCTGCAATATAATGGAAAAGATGAACGTATACATTTTTTAATAAAGATAATGCACAATAACATATATATCTTTTTACAAGAACTTATACATTTTATTATTTAATTTATATAAAATTATATTTATTTATTCTTTAAAATATAATTAATTATCTCAAATTTTATTAAATTATTTTTTCTTTTAATATTAATATATATAATAATTAATATTCAATTTTTTATATAGCCAAATTTAATTACAAAATCTATTCACTCTTTTTTCTAATAAAAATATCTATTTATTTTTATTTTATAATCTTTTTTACAAGAGAACAGTATATGTGATAACAATATGGGATTATTTTGTGCAAGAAAATAAGTAATAAATTTATTTATTTTTTATTTTATAAATTTTTTTTTATTAAACTCAAATTAATGGATAAAGATTTAAATGTAAAAAAGCCAAAAGACATGGGATTAAAAAAGGAATTATATTTATTTTTAAAGCACCATTAAAAAAATTATGAATTGTCCGAGTAGTATGACGGCTTTTAAATATGAAAATAAGGATGACTTGTTAGAATTTAAAAACAGTCCATTGTTTTATATAATACATTTATTATTTTAATTTACATTTTATTAATTTTTTAAAAATAACATTCCCATTCTAAATTTAAAAATTATATAAAAATTTGAATACTAACTATTATATATATTAATATTAAAAGAAAATTAATTTAATAAAATTTGAGATAATTATTTTATATTTTATAGAATAAATAAAATATAAATTTTCATAAATTAAATAATAAATATATAAGTTCTTGTAAAAAGATTATGCGTTATTATGCATTATCTCTATTAAAATAAAATTAATTTAATAAAATTTAAGATAATTAATTTATATTTTATAGAATAATAAAGGTTCTTACATGAATCTAATAAGTTTGAGATTCGTGTAATTAAATATCACATTACACTACAAAGATTTTTATCTTAATTATTTATTTAAATGTGATTTTTTAAAAGAACATTCATCTGTCTAAGGGGCTCATCATTAATTAAAAATATTTATACTTATAAATTTAATAATAAAATGTATAAGTTTTTTAATAATATTTTTAATTTTTTTTTTTAAAGAAGTAGCCCATCCACCGGGCAACTTTTGCTTAACTAACGACAGCAGTTAATGTCATCTGAAACATGCTCCATTTTTTCTTAATTATACTTATATTATTAATTAGTTAATTAAAAATACTTAAATTAAAAAAATCATCCTGAGTAATTCCTCAGGGCATGATTAGTGGACCTAGCCCTAATTTGGAATGAATTATGTTAGTTCTCAAGACGTACTTACGTGCTATTATAATCTTTATTTGATTGCATCTAATTTTAATGGTTGTTGAAACAGTAAATGTATTTGCCCTGTAGGGTTTGTTTTGGGTTAAGAGAAGACTGCACAAGCTCACCCAAAGAAAAGTTTCTATTCTTTTTAATGTGTTGCTAAATGATGGACTATTCGAGAGGACATTGTCAATTAAGTTATTGATCGATGCTAATTTATCCGGTTCTTGTACACCCCACCCCTCTCCCATGCCTTTTGCAAAATGTGAAAAGTGTCGATCCAAATTGAAAAGGAAGCACACAAGCAAAAAAACCTATTGCAAATATCAAAAAAGAAACGAAGAATATCAGTTTTACGTGAAAAACCCAAAGCTATGGAAAAATCACAGCCACATCAAGTGAAATTCCTCTACTCTTCAAGATTCTATAGATAAGAGATTATATGCAAGAGATCACACACTCTCTCATATCATCTAGAATAGCTCTTCTAGATCACCCTTCTCTTCAAAGATATCAAATTCAAGATATATATACAAAGATCTATTTATATAATAAAGCTCTATTACAAACAAATCATAGAAAATAAGCATATTTGTTACACCTAAAAGGACGAGCAAATCATCAATCAAATGGTTTGTTTTCCCATCGAATGATGTCTAATTATTTTCATCCGTTCAATGGTGTGATTTCCACTAGTTGCAGAGAATTAATTGATCGGACGATCCAATCAGCTCTCTCGGATTATCCAATCACCTTGATCGAATAGTTTTGCATGCATCATGCAAGGCTGATTTCTCCAACATGGCTCCACTTGATGGCTCACTTCGCCCAACTAATGCCGCATGAACTAAAATCCAAGCTCCACACATCTCATCGCATCTCCACATACAATCATTTTTGTGTGAATATTCTGCATCTTTTGGTTATTATATATATCCAATTCGACTTGATAGCCAATCGGTCTTGATACCTATGCTTAACATCCTATTTCCAACTACTACAACCGGAGGAAAAAGGAATGGAACTCATGATAAGGGGTAGAATTAATGATCTAGAGCTGAGTTTCATAATTGATGTTTTTTCTTTTGGTTTAAGGCCTTTATTTAGACTTATGTTTAAAGTAACATAAGGTGAAATGAATATTTCCTTTGGTTTGTCGATGAAGCTCTAATAATTAAATGCATGTAAGAGAATAATTAACCCAAGCATGAAAAAAATTATACAAGGAAGCTTTGTGAAGAACAGCTAGCTAGGGCTTAATTTGGAAGGTAGAGAGGAATTGGCATTTGGGACAAAGGGAGCACGTGGTGAGGATAAGAAAGAACAAAAACACACATCTACTTAATGATATGTTGGATCATTAATTTATCTTAATAATGATGTTAAAATAATAATAGCAAAAAATTGAAGCTATTTTTGATAAAATAACAAACGTGTGTTAAGCGGAGATACTTTGACACGAGAGTATGAAACTATGATATTTAATATTTACTAATTCATCGAGTAGCCCCGAAGTTGACACTAGCTAGCTATGATGCTTATACTCTACCAAAATTCTATGTATGCAGGTAACAAGGATAATGTATATGCCAACGACACAATTATCTTGATAGGGTGCAAAAGTTGCAACTTAATGTGGCTTACAATAACTAACAAACTCCGTGATGATCAAGCAAATGTGACAATGACACCACTTCAAGAGAAAGAAAATTGCATCCCTATGGTAGAATCTAATTGACATGAAAATTTATTATATATATATGTGTATTATTAAAAATTAATTTAATTTCTTATTTAAATATAATATATGTATATTTTAAAAGAAACTTGATTTTTATATTTAAGTTTGAATTAAATGTTAAATAAAAAACTATAAAATAATATTTGAGAATGTACATACTTTTTCAGAACTCTTACCAAACAGGAGATATATGACCTCCCCTGGAACGTAGAGACCAAGAACAAAAATAAAACTAAAACTAATTTTATCCACCAGTCATAAGGTAATTGAATTCAGTTCATCTCCTTTTCTCCGAGAAATCAGGACAAAGTTGTACAGTTCATCGCCTACAAATACCCTTGAACAGTCTTCAAGTAAAACGCATCCAGGAAGAGAGAATCAACAAGAGTGGCCAAAGTGCAAGTAACTTCTCTGGTTCTCCTATTTTCACTGTATTAGAGCCCCAATTGAGGAGCTTTTTTCCTCTCTCTCTCTCCTTCCCAAACATTGTATTAACCCTCATGGCTATCTTTTTTCTTTAGTTAAAATCTCTTCGTTGATCGCCTGGTGGATGTAGGGGATTTCCTCCCTGAACCACCTTAAATTTCTGTGTGCTGTTCTGGATGCCCCAAGCTCTCTCTCCCTCTTAAGCCTTGACTAACCGGCTTATCCCTTTGCGCGCCGCCGTCTCTCAGGACTCTCTCTCTTTTTCGGTATTTCTTGGGATTCCCTACATCTCACGTCAACAAATATTAAATATTATCTTTAGCAAGATAATTTTATTATTTTCTAAAAAATATTTAGGGAACGTTTAGTTCAATTTTAACTTCATGTTACGTTATGTTATATAAAGAAAATAATTATTTAATTTAATAATATTTATAAAATTTTTATAAAATTATAAAATTATTGATCAAAAGATAATATCTAGATGTCATAATATTTAAATTACATGACATAACACTGAAATAACAAAGAACTAAATGTTCTTTTAGTCAAATTAAATAATTTTTTAATATAATAATATAATATTAAGATACTTGAATCAAATCTTCCTAAATTTTATATCTATTTTTTATATAACTTTTTTAACGTACAATAATTCAGTTATTAAAATAAATATGCTTCATGTTACACATAAATATCTATATTATACACAACCTATATATAAATTTTTCTTTATTTCCCAAAAAAGCAACATTTAATAAAGGGCTTAAATGCAAAAATTTATTTAAAAGAGAACATTTTTTAATACTATAAATCAAACTTTTATCCCATCAAATTGGATCGTCTACATGAATTTTTTATTTTCATTACACTCTATTAAATAGTAAAATTTTATTTAACCTTAAATATGTAAGATTACTCGTTATAGTTTCTGACTATATCCTTTAAATATGTAATGCTTAAATTTTAAATATCTTATTTTATTATTTTGTACATAATTTATTTTAAATTCTCTCACCAATTTTATTTTCATGCATCAGTATAATTTCTCTAATAATTACTTATTTTATCTAATCTAAGGACAAAGATCTTCGACCTTTAGTGGATAAACTTATGTATAGGTACGTAATGTCTTTTATTTTTTAATATTTTATATACATAATATTTTAAGAATAAAATTTTCTTATATAATTTTTTTAATAAGATAAATTGCACTTTTATCTTTGAGATGAGGTATAATTACATACAGATTTATATTTTAAAATTTTTAATATTTTGATGCCTAACTTACAATAATTATATATCAATATTTTTTATTTTAATTTTTAATTTTTATTAAATAATTCTTTTTTTTCTCTCTTTCCTTTTTCTCCTCTCTCATATATATGTATATACTTTTGGCTCCCTCCTCTCTCTCATTTATCTAACAAGTGTAAAGCAGTTGAAAGGATAATTTATGCCCATACTCATTTAACACCATCTTAATTCATATTTAATGGGATGGATATGAATTCTATAATTATACTAGCAACCAGCTTCATGCCGTTATAAAACGAGGAGGATTCAGGTACGATTAAATCATACTCACCCCAACTCATAATCCACTAGTAATTAAATATTACTATATAATCTTAAAATTAAAAAAATTAATTTATAATTAGTTATTAATTTTTAATTTTTTTTAAGTAAATCATTAGTAATGAATTTAGGGTTAAGGCGAAGAGGAGCAGGGCGGCGGAGCACGAGTTGTAAAAGTGAAGTGAAGCGGGAAAGGGTGGGCAGGGCGGAAGCAAATATGGGACGAGTATGAATTTTATCAAATTCGATTTAAACTCGCCTGGTTGCCATTCGTAAGGGCAGCCAGCCCCCTTCTTAGGGGTGTGCATTCGGTTTAAGTGAAAAAGATTGGATTCAGTTTTAAATTTAATGAAACCAAACCAACCAAATAAATATCGGTTTGGTTTGGTTTGGTTTGGTTAAAACCATATTTTTGGTCTGCAACTCTTTGACCTGCAGCGCAAGCCGCGCAAATCGTGCAACCCTAAATAATTTGAAACTTCTCGGTCGGTCGAATCAGCCTTCTTTCTCGCGAACCCGTCTATGAGCGAACTCAAATCGACAAATTGCCAACTGAATTGACCTAATATAAATAAGTGGGTTATTCGGTTAATTCGGTCGGTTTGGTTTCCAAACATGTGAAACCGAACCCAAACCATTTAACCGAAATATTCAAAATATCAAACCATCACCAAACCGCTAGATTCTAAACCAAACCAAACCGTTAAATTTAAACGGTTCGGTTCGGTTTTTCGGTTTAAA
>KZ452313.1:1218599-1231417 GCA_002786265.1 Apostasia shenzhenica | reverse complement strand
CCCCTTCTCTTTCCATGTGCATTAAAATTAATTTTATTTAATTAAAATTTTATCTAAAAAATTAATTTTAATACTTTTAATATATTTATTAATATATAAAATATTTAAATGAACTAGTACTAAATATTTAACATAATTTGGGGAGACTCCGATAAAAAAATTAACTTATTTTAAATACTCACAAAAATTAAAATTTTAAATATAAATATATATAACATTATAGCTCACCTTTAAAAACATAGATATAATTTTCTCTTTTTAATACTATACGTTAACCCATCATATGCACTTAAACCTGTCCAGATTGAGTTTTGTGTTTCAATAATAATATATATGAATTGGACTTAAAGAAAAAGGAACTACCATTATATTTAGGGTAATAGCATCTGGGTCCCTCTAATTTACTCGTATGAACAAATAAGTTCATCGATCATTCAAAAGAAGCAAATTAGTCCTCTAGTTTGATTAAATGTGCAAATAGGTCCTTAGACCGCAACAAACATTAGAAATTAATATAAGACAATTATACCCAACAATTAACTGCTAAAGTATTCATTTTTTTTTATGTGCAAGTAGGTCCTGTAAACTTGGAGCAACATTTCGAATATTGACAAGCAGATGATATCAGTGAATAAGTTGGTGAATTAGGTCTTCCCTTAATCAGATCTTTCCATTACAAGCGACGCTAGATGGAAGGTGAAGACATCCTCTTAATTTGCGACGGTGGAGAATAAGCAATCGCTTTCATCGTTTCTGACGTTGGGAGAGAGTTTGAAGGTGGTGGATTTCTAGGATTCGTGCAGGATTTAAGGTTTTGCTTTTCTCCTATAATTTGCAGCCAACATTGTGAGCTTATTTTATGAATTTTTAAGTTTCAATATTTTGACATTTTTCATATTTAATATTCTCAATTTTTGAGATTATTATAAATGAGAGATCTAATATTTTATCACATCAAGAGCTAGGGCATACAGGCGGAGGAGAGGTCGCTAAATGTCGGTTGAAAATCCTTACCCTTTCAGTAAAAAAAAGGTAAATAAGTCATTTGCTATTTTAGTACGTCGGTTACGGTCCAAATACCTACTTGCACATTTAATCAAACTGGAGGACCAGTTTGCTTCTTTTGAATGGTCGAGGGACCTATTTGTCCATTCTAATAAACTAGAGGGACCTAGATGCTATTAATTAAACACATGTAGAAATAATATTAATTTACGGGTAAATGCATCCATAGTCCTTCAGGTCAGAAACACTTTTCAGTTTAGTTTTTAGTTTTTAAAAAATTTCAAATTCGACATTAATGCAATACTTTAATTTATATTCTACATAAATTTAATATATTAACTAACTTAATTTTATCTCTTATATATTTTTATATTAATTTATTTATTTCATTGTATCATATAAAAATTTTTAAACTCCGAATATTTTAAACTTTGTCGGCAGTCAAAATTTGCTGATTAGAATGTGATGTCAGCACATTTTAAAAAAAAATTATTTTTTAATTGTATTTTGACACTAGAATTACACTCATTTATTTAATAATTACGGTAACTTGTATAGTTTTGAACCTGAAATTTGTGGTATTCAAATATGCTTCTTTCCTACAATACAAAGAAAATACCAAAAACAAAACTAATTTTCAGCCTCCATTTTATCACAATTTTACACTGATAATTCTTCTCAAAAAAATTCATGATCATTAAATTACGTAAAATTTATTTTAATTAAATTTTTTATATTGATATTGATGGGTGAATTAGCAAAAAAAAAGTTAGGTAAGCATTTGATTCAATGTTAAATAATTATCTAATTTGATGATATATATATATATATAATAAAATAACAACAACAAATCAAATTTATTCTACTAGGTTGAGTTATATGAAATTCTATCTTTTTATTTCATTCTTTCAAATACAAATTCTTTTTTGGCTTCATATATATAAAATCATTCGTAATACTTTCTTGCTATATTTTTTGAGGTTTCTTCTTCTCATTTTTATAACAGCAAGATTCAATAATCGTACTTTCCTTACTAGTATTTTTATTGACCTACAATTTATATGTCCAAAATTATGTAAGCCGCGCTCTTCTGAGCTTATCTTCAATTGAGGCTATTCCAAATTTTTTATTAAATATACTCATTTCTTATCTTATTATTTTATGTATATACTCTCTCATATATCTTGAAATCTTCATTTTGTGAATACTTATCTTATTTGTTTTGAGACATGTATAATAGTAATTCTTATAAAATATTATAGAATCATTACTCTAATGAAGTTAATCTAGATATCAAAGCATTTAGATAACATAATATAAGTATTAAACTAAACTTCACTTTAAAAAAATTATGATTTTTCATGTAAATCTATTTTAATTAAAATCTTATGTTATATCGACGAGAGTGGAACTATTGTTGAATGTAGCTTGAGGAACATTTGACTTTTGGGATGAGTTTGAGTACTGTTTGAAATTTATTTTCGTAATCTCAAAGTAATTATTTGCACCAAACGAGTGTTGAAAAGGTTGAATAAAGCTGGGATGGTAGTAGGTCAATTTCAGTGATGTGCAAAAAAAATCCATTGGCACCCAACACCACATTAATAATAACTATAGTGTCTTCGATAAATATATATTGTCACAAAACATTGTGACCAATTTACACATATTTGGTTCGATGCCCTTGATATACACGTTCAATCAATAAACTCATAATTAACACAATATTTATAATGATGTTAAAATATGATTTGAATAATAATTAAATAATCCTAACTATAAGGATATTTTGTTTAGTTGTTTGAGATTTTTATGAAAATCAGATACAGGATTTGTTATAAGCTACTATTAAAAATACGGGATGACCAGGTAAGCTGAAAAAATTGGAGGAGAGAAGTAGAGATCAAAGGGGATTATCAGGATTTCTGATGGAAGGCTGCAAGTTCTCATGCTTTTTCTTGGGAAACGTGAATAGGTGATTAACTTGGATATTTTTAGCAGTAATTTCTCTTGGATCTTCTTCATCGGCTACAGAGGTGATTTCGTAGGAATATGGAGGCAATCATCTGAGGCTCAAGGAGCAATTGAATTGTCTAATCTTAAAAAAAAAGAAAAGATCTAATTTCTGTATCCCGTCTGAGATCGAGAACCAGGTGATTGGTGTAAGGTTCTATTCTATCTGATTTTTACATAATAAAGTCTCTCTCTGCTCTCCCTGTGGATGTAGGGAGGAATGAAAGAAAAAAGATCCAATTTCTGTATCCCGTCTGAGATCGAGAACCAGGTTGATTGGTGTAAGGTCTCTTTCTATCTAATTTTCTACATAATAAATTCTCTCTCTACTCTCCCCGTGGATGTAGGAGGAATACCTCTGAACCACGTAAATCTTGTGTTCTGTGTGTTGCTTCGTTCTTTTATTATCATTATTTCTCATACTTATCTGGCATGATTTATTTGACTAACTACACGTCCGACCGATCCGAATTTTCCGCTGCGTATTATTTCACAACAAATGAACAATTATAAAGTTAAACAAATAATCACAACACACAATAAACCATTATACAATTTTCATATTTAAAAAACTAATGTTTCACCAAAATAATTAGAACAATAATATAAAATCAAATTTAGTTACTCAAATAATGTCAGCCATATTATAAAAAACAGTAAACTAAAGTATTCACAGTAATAAAAGTATACTCAGCAAAAAAATGGATAAAAAGGCATATCATCACCACCATTGGTGCAGTATATGGCACTATTCGATGGTTTATGATGGTAGTACTAGGAGACGATATGCATCGTATAATGTTCAATAATATAGTTTATGTTGATAAAATCTTTTTATAAAGATGAGTTAGATGCCTGCATGAGAAACTATTTCACCTGCAGAGGATATTATTTTCCGATTAGGGCTTGTTGCTATGACCCTCAATCCGGAGGGCCGGTAGTCGTAGATAGTTGCTACGAACTCAAAATGTTATCAAAATATTATTGGTTGTCCTAGTGTCTAATTATCAGACATCTTACATAAAGTTTAAGATTTAGAGTTTCGAGTTTAGGAGCTTTAGAATTTTTGATCTTTTAATACGGCGAAGTAACCAAAATGTGTATTTTATCAAAGCACAATAGTTATGGTCTTCCTCTTCTATTCCGTAGTGACGTACGACAAACAATTGTAGTTATTCATGATGGTATGCTAAGGCAAATAATGTACTATTAATTGATGCCCCTGAGTTAAAAATGATGCAATGTACTTCCTTATTAGTTTTGCTTTTACTCTTCCTCGTGGTGTTGGTCGTATGATTGCGTGCCTTTATACTAAAATATGTTATTTGTAATGATCTACCCTATTTGACATACTCATAAAAATAAGAACTATGATCATTACAATAAATCAGAATAAGATCATAAGTCGAGTAAATCTTACACCAAATACACCAAAGATTCAAAATAAGCCTTTTTCATATTATTCCTTATGTTTCCTTAATTGAGAAATCACCTTTATTGTAATTCACTCTTCTATTGCCTCCAACTAATTTTTTCTCAATAGTTGGAAGGCAATTAGAGCCTCTTTCGAATCACAATTCTCATGTGTTCTCTTTGGTTTGCACTATTTTCTTGTGTTTTTTTTCATAAATCTGCCACAAACTAATCTTGCTTGTATAAGAATTCTTCATGAAATAATTATTAGAAACTCAAATTCTATTTAACATAGTTTCATAAGTTAGTTCCTAACAGTATTTATAATATGCAGCATGCAGTGATATATAATATATTAATATGTATATGCAAGGAAGATATACGTGCATATCTCTCTCATGACTAGTAGGTAACTCCCAATTGGCCTCTTTTTATTTTGAAATTCGGCCGTAGCCTATATTACTATAATAGTAAAAAAAGATACATCACGTACAAAAAGTTAGATCCCCGTCAAGAATCGAACAAAAATCGAGTGGGAGGGACATGCCCCTACGCCACTCTAAATCATCTAAACAAGAAAAGGAAGCTACAAAATCTGCCGCTCTATTAGCAGCTCTATAGACATGCCCCTACGCCACTCTGTATACACTGTATAATTGGCCTCTTTTTAATACTATATGTTAACCCATCATATGCACTTAAACCTGTCCAGATTGAGTTTTGTGTTTCAATAATAATATATATGAATTGGACTTAAAGAAAAAGGAACTACCATTATATTTAGGGTAAATAGCATCTGGGTCCCTCTAATTTACTCGTATGAACAAATAGGTCCACCGATCATTCAAAAGAAGCAAATTAGTCCTCTAGTTTGATTAAATGTGCAAATAGGTCCTTAGACCGAAACAAACATTAGAAATTAATATAAGACAATTATACCCAACAATTACTTGCCTAAAGTATCCATTTTTTTATGTGCAAGTAGGTCCTGTAAATCTTAGAGCACATTTTGAATATTGACAAGCAGATGATATCAGTGAATAAGTTGGTGAAGGTCATCCCTTAATCAGATCTTTCCATTACAAGCGATGCTAGAGGAAGGTGAAGATCATCCTCTTAATTTGCGACGGTGAAGAATAAGCAATCGCTTCATCGTTTCTGACGTTGGGAGAGAGTTGAAGGTGGTGGGATTTCGAGGATTTGTGCGGGATTTAAGGTTTGCCTTCTCCTATAATTTGCAGCCAACATTGTGAGCTTATTTTATGAATTTTTAAGTTTCAATATTTTGCATTTTTCATATTTAATATTCTCAAATTTTGAGATTATTATAAATGAGAGATCTAATATTTTATTCACATCAAGAGCTAGGGCATACAGGCGGAGGAGAGGTCGCTAAATGTCGGTTGAAGATCATTACCTTTTCAGTAAAAAAAAAAGGTAAATAAGTCATTTGCTATTTAAGTTAACGTCGGTTACGGTCCAAAGACCTACTTGCACATTTAATCAAACTGGAGGACCAGTTTGCTTCTTTTGAATGGTCGAGGGACATATTTGTTCATTCTAATAAACTAGAGGGACCTAGATGCCATTAATTAAACACACGTAGAAATAATATTAATTTACGGGTAAATTGCATCCATAGTCCTTCAGGTCAGAAACACTTTTCAGGTTAGTTTTAGTTTTTAAAAAATTTCAAATTCGCCATTAATAATGCAATACTTTATTTTATATTCTACATAAATTTAATATATTAACTAACTAAATTTTATCTCTTATATATTTTTTATAATTAATTTTATTTCATTGTATCTATAAAAAATTTTAAACTCCGAATATTTTAAACTTTGTCGGCAGTCAAAATTTGCTGATTAGAATGTGATGTCAGCACATTTTGAAAAAAAATTTATTTTTTAATTGTATTTTTGACACTACAATTACACTCATTTTATTTAATAATTACGGTAACTGTATAGTTTGAACCTGAAATTTGGTGGTATTCAAATATGCTTCTTTCCTACAATACAAAGAAAATACCAAAAACAAAACTAATTTTCAGCCTCCATTTTATCACAATTTTACACTGACATAATTCTTCTCAAAAAAATTCATGATCATTAAATTACGTAAATTTATTTTAATTAAATTTTTTATATTGTATTGATGGGTGAATTAGCAAAAAAAAATTAGTAAGCATTTGATTCAATGTTAAATAATTATCTAATTTGATGATATATATATATAATAAAATAACAACAACAAATCAAATTTTATTCTACTAGGTTGAGTTATATGAATTCTATCTTTTTATTTCATTCTTTCAAATAACAAATTTCTTTTTTTGGCTTTATATATATAAAATCATTCGTTATACTTTCTTGCTATATTTTTTGAGGTTTCTTCTTCTCATTATTATAACACCAAGATCCAATAATCGTACTTTCCTTACTAGTATTTTTATTGACCTACAATTTATATGTCCAAATTATGTAAGCCGGCTCTTTCTGAGCTTATCTTCAATTGAGGCTATTCCAATTTTTTTATAAATATACTCATTTTTTATCTTATTATTTTATGTATACTCTCTCATATATCTTGAAATCTTCATTTTTGTGATACTTATCTTATTTGTTTGATGACATGTATAATAGTAATCTTATAAAATATTATAGAATCATTACTCTAATGAAGTTATCTAGATATCAAAGCATTTAGATAACATAATATAAGTATTAAACTAAACTTCACTTTAAAAAAATTATGATTTTCATGTAAATCTATTTTAATTAAAATCTTATGTTATATTGACGAGAGTGGACTATTGTTGATGTAGCTTGAGGAACATTTGATTTTTGGGATGAGTTTGAGTACTGTTTGAAATTTATTTTCGTAATCTCAAAGTAATTATTTGCACCAAACGAGTGTTGAAAAGGTTGAATAAAGCTGGGAATGGTAGTAGGTCAATTTCAGTGAAGTGCAAAAAAATCCATTGGCACCCAACACAACATTAATAATAACTATATGTCTTCGATAAAATATAATTTGTCACAAAACATTGTGACCAATTTACACATTTGGTTCGATGCTCTTGATATACACGTTCAATCAATAAACTCATAATTAACATAATATTTATAATGATGTTAAAATATGATTTGAATAATAATTAAATAATCCTAACTATAAGGATTATTTGTTAAGTTGTTGAGATTTTTATGAAAATCAGATACAGGATTTGTTATAAGCTACTATTATAAATACGGGATGATCAGGTAAGCTGAAAAAATTGGAGAGAGAGAAATAGAGATCAAAGGGGATTATCAGGATTTCTGGTGGAAGGCTGCAAGTTCTCAAGCTTTTTCTTGGGAAACGTGAATAGGTGATTCACTTGGATATTTTTAGCAGTAATTTCTCTTGGATCTTCTTCATCGGCTACGAAAGTGATTTCGTAGGAATATGGAGGCAATCAGCTGAGGCTCAAGGAGCAATTGGATTGTCTAATCTTAAAAAAGAAAAGATTCAATTTCTGTATCCCGTCTGAGATCGAGAACCAGGTGATTGGCGTAAGGTTGTATTTCTATCTGATTTTTTACATAATAAAGTCTCTCTCTGCTCTCCCCGTGGATGTAGGAGGAATGAAAGAAAAAAAGATTCAATTTCTGTATCCCGTCTGAGATCGAGAACCAGGTGATTGGTGTAAGGTTCTCTTTCTATCTGATTTTCTACATAATAAAGTCTCTCTCTGCTCTCCCCGTAGATGTAGGAGGAATACCTCCGAACCACGTAAATCTTGTGTTCTTGTGGTTGCTTCGTTCTTTTATTATCATTATTTCTCATACTTATCTGGTATGATTTATTTGACTAACTACACGTCCGACGATCCGATTTTTCCGTTGCGTATTATTTCACAACAAATGAACCATTATAAATTAACAAATAATCACAACACACAATAAACCATTATACAATTTCATATTTAAACAACTAATGTTTCACCAAAATATTAGAACAAATATAAATCAAAGTACTCAAATAATGTCAGCCATATTATAAAACACAGTAAACTAAAGTATTCACAGTAATAAAATATACTCAGCAAAAAATGGATAAAAAGGCATATCATCACCACCATTTGGTGCAGTATATGGCACTATTCGATGGTTTATGATGGTACTACTAGGAGACGATATGCATCGTATAATGTTTAATAATATAATTTATGTTGATAAAATCTTTTTATAAAGATGTGTTAGATGGCCTGCCATGAGAACTATTTCACCTGCAGAGGATATTAATTTTTCCGATTAGGGCTTGTGCTATGACCCTCAATCACGGAGGCCCCGGTAGTAGTAGATAGTTGCTAAAAACTCAAAATACCAGGGTTATGGAGGATGCTTGGGTTGATCCCAACTCTTTTATGAGGTGGCCTACCTTCGTCAATACTATTGAATCGCCCCCCTTCACCGTTGAACAGTTCTTCAGTGAGAACGGTGAATGGAACCAATAATTAGACAAGGACAACCAATAAATTTTGATAACATTTTGAGTTTCTAGCAACTATCTACGACTACCGGCCCTCCGTGATTGAGGGTCATAGCACAAGCCCTAATCGGAAAAAATTAATATCCTCTGCAGGTTAAATAGTTTCTCATGGCAGGCCATCTAACTCATCTTTATAAAAAGATTTTATCAACATAAACTATATTATTGAACATTATACGATGCAATCGTCTCCTAGTACTACCATCATAAACCATCGAATAGTGCCATATACTGCACCAAATTGTGGTGATGATATGCCTTTTTATCCATTTTTTTGCTGAGTATATTTTATTACTGTGAATACTTTAGTTTACTGTTTTTTATTAATATGGCTGACATTATTTGAGTACTAATTTATTTATATTTGTTCTAATATTTTGGTGAAACATTAGTTGTTTAAATATGAAATTGTATAATGGTTTATTGTGTGTTGTGATTATTTGTTAATTTATAATTGTTCATTTGTTGTGAAATAATACGCAGCGGAAAATTCGGATCGTCGGACGTGTAGTTAGTCAAATAAATCATGCCAGATAAGTATGAGAAATAATGATAATAAAAGAACGAAGCAACCACAAGAACACAAGATTTACGTGGTTCAGAGGTATTCCTCCTACACCACGGGAGAGTAGAGAGAGAATTTATTATGTAGAAAATTAGATAGAAAGAGAACCTTACACCAATCACCTGGTTCTCGATCTCAGACGATACAGAAATTGGATCTTTTTTCTTTCATTCCTCCTACATCCACAGGGAGAGCAGAGAGAACTTTATTATGTAAAAAATCAGATAGAAATAGAACCTTACACCAATCACCTGGTTCTCGATCTCAGACGGGATACAGAAATTAGATCTTTTCTTTTTTAAGATTAGACAATTCAATTGCTCCTTGAGCCTCAGATGATTGCCTCCATATTCCTACGAAAATCACCTCTGTAGCCGATGAAGAAGATCCAGAGAAAATTACTGCTAAAAATATCCAAGTTAATCACATATTCACGTTTCCAAGAAAAAGCTTGAGAACTTGCAGCCTTCCACCAGAAATCCTGATAATCCCCTTTGATCTCTACTTCTCTCTCTCCAATTTTTCAGCTTACCTGGTCATCCCGTATTATAATAGTAGCTTATAACAAATCCTGTATCTGATTTTCATAAAAATCTCAACAACTTAAACAAATAATCCTTATAGTTAGGATTATTTAATTATTATTCAAATCATATTTTAACATCATTATAAATATTGTGTTAATTATGAGTTTATTGATTGAACGTGTATATCAAGGGCATCGAACCAAATATGTGTAAATTGGTCACAATGTTTTGTGACAAATTATATTTATCGAAGACATATAGTTATTATTAATGTGTGTTGGTGCCAATGATTTTTTTGCACATCACTGAAATTGACCTACTACCATTCCCAGCTTTATTCAACCTTTTCAACACTCGTTTGGTGCAAATAATTACTTTGAGATTACGAAAATAAATTTCAAACAGTACTCAAACTCATCCCAAAAGTCAAATGTTCCTCAAGCTACATCAACAATAGTCCACTCTCGTCGAATAAACATAAGATTTTAATTAAAATAGATTTTACATGAAAATTCATAATTTTTTTAAAGTGAAGTTTAGTTTAAATACTTATATTATGTTATCTAAATGCTTTGATATCTAGATAACTTCATTAGAGTAATGATTCTATAATATTTTATAAGATTACTATTATACATGTTCATCAAACAAATAGATAAGTATCACAAAAATGAAGATTTCAAGATATATGAGAGAGTTACATAAAATAATAAGATAAGAAATGAGTATATTTATAAAAAATTTGGAATAGCGCTCAATTGAAGATAAGCTCAGAAAGAGCCGGCTTACATAATTTGGACATATAAATTGTAGTCAATAAAAATACTAGTAAGGAAAGTACGATTATTGAATCTTGCTGTTATAAAAATGAGAAAAAGAAACCTCAAAAAATATAGCAAGAAAGTATTACGAATGATTTTATTATATGAAGCCAAAAAAGAATTTGTATTTGAAAGAATGAAATAAAAAAGATAGAATTTCATATAAACTCAACCTAGTAGAATAAAATTTGATTTGTTTTGTTATTTTATATATTATATATATATATCATCAAATTAGATAATTATTAACATTGAATCAAATGCTTACTAAATTTTTTTTTGCTAATTCACCCATCAATACATATTAAAAAATTTAATTAAAATAAAATTTACGTAATTTAATGATCATGAATTTTTTGAGAAGAATTATCAGTGTAAAATTGTGATAAAATGGAGGCTGAAAATTAGTTTTGTTTTTGGTATTTTCTTTGTATTGTAGGAAAGAAGCATATTTTGAAATACCACCAAATTTCAGGTTCAAAACTAACAAGTTACCGTAATTATTAAATAAAATGAGTGTAATTCTAGTGTCAAAAATACAATTAAAAAATAATTTTTTTTTCAAATGTGCTGACATCACATTCTAATCAGCAAATTTTGACTGCCGACAAAGTTTAAAATATTCGGAGTTTAAAAAATTTTATAGATACAATGAAATAAAATTAATTATAAAAAAATATATAAGAGATAAAATTAAGTTAGTTAATATATTAAAATTAAGTAGAATATAAATTAAAGTATTGCATTAATGTCGAATTTGAAATTTTTTAAAAACTAAAACTAAACTGAAAAGTGTTTCTGACCTGAAGGACTATGGATGCATATTACCCGTAAATAATATTATTTCTACATGTGTTTAATTAATAGCATCTAGGTCCCTCTAGTTTATTAGAATGGACAAATAGGTCCCTCGACCATTCAAAAGAAGCAAACTGGTCTCCAGTTTGATTAAATGTGCAAGTAGGTATTTGGACCGTAACCGAACGTTAACTTAAATAGCAAATGACTTATTTACCTTTTTTTTACTGAAAGGGTAAGGATTTTCAACCGACATTTAGCGACCTCTCCTCCGCCTGTATGCCCTAGCTCTTGATGTGAATAAAATATTAGATCTCTCATTATAATAATCTCAAAAATTAGGAATATTAAATATGAAAAATGCAAAAATATTGAAACTTAAAAATTCATAAAATAAGCTCACAATGTTTGGCTGCAAATTATAGGAGAAAGCAAACCCTTAAATCCTGCACGAATCCTAGAAATCCCACCACCTTCAACTCTCTCCCAACGTCCAGAAACGATGAAGCGATTGCTTATTCTCATTCACCGTCGCAAATTAAGAGGATGATCTTCACCTTCCTCTAGCGTCGCTTGTAATGGAAAGATCTTGATTAAGGGAAGACCTAATTCACCAACTTATTCACTGATATCATCTGCTTGTCAATATTCGAAATGTTGCCTCCAAGGTTTACAGGACCTACTTGCACAAAAAAAATGAAATACTTTAGGCAAGTTAATTGTTGGGTATTAATTGTCTTATATTAAATTTCTAATGTTTGTTGCGCGTCTAAGACACTATTTGCACATTTAATCAAACTAGAGGGACTAATTTGCTTCTTTTGAATGATCGATGACTTATTTGTTCATACGAGTAAATTAGAGGGACCCAGATGCTATTACCCTAAATATAATGGTAGTTCCTTTTTCTTTAAGTCCAATTCATATATATTATTATTGAAAACAAAAACTCAATCTGGACAGGTTTAAGTGCATTAGATGGTTAACGTATAGTATTAAAAAGGAGAAAAATTATATCTATGTTTTTAAAGTGAGCTATAATGTTATATATATTATATTAAAATTTAATCGTGAGTATTTAAAATAAGTTAATTTTTTTCGGAGTCTCCCAAAATATTGTTAAATATTAGTACATCT
>KZ452313.1:1203140-1218589 GCA_002786265.1 Apostasia shenzhenica | reverse complement strand
TTTGGATAGAGGGCGACTCTGCCATCACTATTGCGGACCTTCACCGGACAGCCAGAGGACACCCTCCCGACAAGACCATGACCCAGATTGCTGAGCTTTTTTGTGCCTTCAAGGCATATAGGATATCTCATGTTTATAGAGCCGCTAATAGAGCGGCAGACTTTATAGCTTCCTTTTCTTGTTTCGATGACACAGAGTGGCGTAGGGGCATGTTCCTCCCACTCGATTTTTGTGCGATCCTCAACGAGGATCGAATCTTTTGTACCTGATGTATCTTTTTACTGTTATAGTATTATAGGCTACGGCCGAATTTCAAAAAAAAAAAAACTCAAAATATTATTGAAATGAGCACAAGAAAAACTTCAAATCGTGTACTCTTTGTTGGTTGTCCTATGTCTAATTATCAGACATCTACATTAAAGTTCAAGATTTAGAGTTTCGAGTTTAGAGCTTTAGAATTTTTTATCCTTAATACGGCGAAGTAACCAAAATGTGTATTTTATCAAAGCACAATAGTTATGGTCTTCCTCTTCTATTCCGTAGTGACTTACGGCAAACAAATTGTAGTTATTCATGATAGTATGACTAAGGCAAATAATGGTACTACTAATTGATGCCCCTGAGTAAAAAATGATGCAATGTACTTCCTTATTAGTTTTGCTTTTACCCTTCCTCGTGGTGTATGGTTGTATGATTGCGTGCCTTATACTAAAATAATTTTATTTGTAATGATCTACCCTATTTGACATACTCATAAAATAAGAACTATGATCATTACAATAAACAGAATAAGATCATAAGTCAGCAAATCTTACACCAAAATAACCAAAGATTCAAATAAGCCTTTTTCATATTATTCCTTATGTTCCTTAATTGAGAAATCACCTTTATTGTAATTCACTCTTCTAATTGCCTCCAACTAATTTTTTCTCAATAGTTGGAGGCAATTAGAGCCCTCTTTCGAATCACAAATCTCATGTGTTCTCTTTGATTTGCACTATTTTCTTGTGCTTTTTTACATAATCTGCCACAAACTAAATCTTGCTTGTATAAGATTCTTCATGAATATTATTTTGACTCAATTCTATGTCAACATATGTATTCATAATTAATTCCTACATATTTATATATGCATGCATGCATGTATGTAAATATATTATATGTATATGAAGGAAGATATATGCATATGGCTATACAAGAGTGAATTTAAATATATATATATACAAAATTATTTATAATAATTTATTTATAAATATAATAAGCGAGCACTAGTTATGTAATTAACTCTGCATTTATATATGTAACTAGATAAGTATATGTGTGTGTATGTAAAGTACGGAAATATTTAAATAAATACTAGTATTTCTCATTGATCACATTGTAATAGTAAATGTGAAGCAAGTATTCCTGTTAAGGTTTTATACTCCTAAAAAAGAGTGATCTTTATGACATATTTTATTTGATCTTGCTGCAAGACTTCATAGTATAAAAATGTCATTAATGCTAAAGTCTTGATAGACATTATATTCCCAAATGATTTTATTGATCATATAGTCACTATTTATTTGACAGTTTAAAATTAATCTTATTTAATTTTAAACAAACACATCATATCACATATAAAATTTAATATTAAAAATTAATTTTATTTCACATCCTACGCATATTACTAAAATAATAACTAACTTATATTATATATCTCTTATGTCTCAACATAATAACTAATTTTATATCACATTTTTCACATATTTTAATATAATAATTAATTTTATTTCACATTATTCATAATTTTTTATAAAAAAATATCTCTATATAATTTTAATTTTAATTTTTTTGGCTATAATATTTTAAAATAAACAGTTCTATTAGGAGTTCAGACTTTTATGTAATTGGACTCTAAAAAATCTTTAATCTGACTTGTGTGGAGAAGTGCTCAATTATATATTAATTCGGCGTCTCGAATAACATAATCCACTACTTTATAAAATGACAATATTCTTATCATATAAAACATGATTTTGTATTCAAGTAGAATGGTTCACATGCTCCATGTTCTACGCATAGAAAAATTCTTATGCCTCAAGAAAAAAATCAAGAAAAGTATCAATCAAAATCAAAGAAAATTCTTATGCCCCAATAGCAATTTTTTTTTTTTCGATAGTACCCAATAGCAATGTTAATTCTACTGAAGAATAGCTCTCAAATTTTACGAATACTTATTGAAATATTTGAATTTAGGGTGAGTTTGATTTAATGTTATCTTGATGTTATCTCATATTATTTAGAAAAAATAATTATTTGATTTAATAATATTTATAAATAATTTTTTATAAAATTATATAATTATTAATTAAAAAATAATATTTAAATATCATGACATCTGAATTATATATCATAACACTAAGATAATAATGAGCCAAATTACTTCTTAATTATATTTTATAGAAAATTACTTTTTATATATAATCTTTATAAATAAGTTCAAATTTTAAATTCAAATAATATTCCCATGATTCGAATATAAATTAAAAAGTTAAATTTATCTGAATAACAATATTACTATATAAAATTTTTTATTTATTTTTAATATTTAAATTCATTTATAAGATTATATATCACTACCTTTTACCTCTAAGTAGGGCTGATAATAAGTCAAGTTCAAGTAAATTTGCTTTAACTCAAACTCAAAGATTTCAAATTTGAGTCAAATTGGTTCAGTAAATTTATTCGATTGATTTTGAGTTTATTTTTAAATTAGATCTAGTTTATATATTTCATAAATTTTTTAAAAAATAAATTAAATTATTAATATATTTTTTAATCTTATATAAATTTAAAGTAAATTTAATTATAATTAATTTATAATTTAAATTTTAATTTGTATTATTAAAAAAATTTAAATATAATATTTAATATTTTAAATTATAAATTATAATTTTATTCAAAAGATTTAAAATATTGTTCAATTTTATAAAAAAATAGTATAAAACATATAAATTTATAAAATTTCTATCTGATAAATATAATATAAAAATTTAAATATTAAAATATTTAAAATGAAATAAGATGTTAAATTCTTTAAAATCATTAACTTGAGTGAAATTAATAACTAAATTAAGAGACCTTGATGTAATTATTTAATCCTAATATTTAATGTGTCGGGAATCGCGACATCAACGCGTTCCCACTTGCCCATCATCCCGTGCGCACGTTATCCAAAGCACGCCGCTCCCGCCCCCTGTCTCTCTCTCTCTCTCTCTCTCTCTCATCCCTTTTTTGTCATTTTTCGAGAGTTTTTTTTTTCCCACCCATAATTTGTCTTTTTCTTTCTTCAGATCTGAGGAGAGAGTGAGCCCGGCGAGCTCGGAGAGAGAGAAAGACCACCCTGCTTTCCATCTATGTACATATTTTTGTTTTATGAACGAAAACCTTTGCTTCCCTCCATCGATCCCCTGTACTTTGCTCTGTTCTTTTGGGCGCGCGTCAGCAATCCTTCTCTATTGCGTTCTGAAGCTTCACTCCCTCTCAGGCTCTCACCATCGCCAAAGTACAGGCGAGCATGTAGAGAGAGGGAGAGGGAGAGGGAGAGGGAGAGAGAGAGAGTACAGTTTGATTTTCTGAGTACTGCTGCCTGCTGTGCTTAATTAAACGGCACCTGCTCTATTTAAGGTCCAGGGACCAGCCTCACATCAAAATCGATACATTCGAATGAAGCCGATATCATTTAAGTACCGAATTTATCAAAAATATTTTTTATTCGATGATACTGAAGCTATTTTAAAGCAATGAAGTTGAAATGGTGGGAACACGATGCCACGAGACCGTCGATTTATTTCAAATAGGGCTCAAACTCGGCGTTAGATATCTCACCAAGTGGCATTGATTTGGATGAGTGATTGATATCTGCAGATTTTGCAGCAGGCATGATTTGACTGATCGGAAGATTGAAAATCTGCATTTAAATCAATTTATTGATTTGAATGAGAATATTTCAAATTTTGGGCTGATTTTATTTATTTTCTTCTTTCTTTAGACACTCGCATTTGGCATGATTGTAATCCTTTTATTTTTGTATTTATTTTCGCAGTTATTGTAATAGGCCTATATAAAGACAAAGACTGATTTTAGTTGTTATTATTTAAATGAAATCATTGTGAGTTTAAATATTGTGTGTTATATTCTAGTAATGGAAAAGGTTGGGACTCTGAGTGAATACTTAAAATAAATTTAAGTTATTCTCCAACTTTTCTTACATTTTCAATCACTATCTCAACTCAACAAAATCCAGACCACTTTGTAATTTTTCCAGCACTAAAATCCATTTTCCCTTCTTCCTTCTCTGTTGGTTTGGGGGTCTCACTCATGCCGACCTGCGGGCTCCGCTCACACTGTCGTAGCCTCTGGCAGCACTCCGGCCATCGATGAGGGCAACGACCCCACCCGCGGGTTTTGCTCGAGCCGCTGTCGACTCCAGCAGCCTTCTACAACATCACTCACGACGTTTAAACTAATGCAGCCATCTGCAACATCGTGCACGACTAATCAATTCTCTCACTCCGGCACGCAGCCAATGTCCAAGACCTCGAACCTCAATCCCACTGGTTCGACCTTTAGCAACATCTTGCACGACTAGCCACTGCTCGTGCTCCAGCACACAACCATTGCCCAAGACTTCGGACCTCGTTCCCGCTGGTTCAGCCTTCTTCAACATCGTTTATGACTTTTGGTCATTTCAACATCATGCTCGATAAGACATTGCTCGCGCTCCAGCATACAGCCAACGTCCAAGACCTTGGACCTCGATCTCGTTAGTTTGGCCTTGAGCAATATCGTACACGACGCGTCAGTAGTTCAGTCTTGAAACCCGAAATCTCCTCTCAAGATAAGTCCGAACATCGACTGAATACTTTAAAAATTCTATGAGATCTTATTGTGATATTTGTTATTGGGACTGTTTGATTAGCTTACCCGTGTAATCTTGAAATTATATTGTGAGATAAATTGCAGTTAGATATTATTATTTGTGAGCATATATATACTACTGCGTATCCATAGCTTTGATTTATTGAGATAGAGTTGCCTAAAATTATTTGATAAACTTACTAGATATCATTTTGATTTGTTTCTAGATATTTAAAATTAACTTTATTCATGGATTTATAGTTTTCTAGTTATTACATAATCATTATTAGTAATGATCATGAATAATTTTATGCTCATCTGTTAATAGTACTTACTGATATTTAATTAGGACTGCATCTCGCATATTGTTCCGCATCATGAAATCATCTATAATATGATTTAAAGTCAAGTCGCTTTAAGATTTAAATTCAACTTTACTTATTTTGAAGCCTAATCTAATATCAAAAAGGCTCGTGTAATGAAAAACTAGTTAAAATCAGTTGTATTGAAAAAAAAATTAAATTTTAACATTAAACAAGTTATTATTATTATTTTTTAACATTAAACATTAAACAAGTTATTTATTTACAATTATGTTTTTAATTAGGGTAGACATTGATTTTTAATAAGATGTCTTCATTTTGAGAAATGTTAAAAGTTTTAAATAAAATTTATTTTATTTTAAAAAATTAAGCATAAAATATAAAATAATTATTTTTAAAAATTTAAATTTATATAAAATATGAAATAAAATTAATTTTATTATTAACAAAACTGAAAATTAACCAAGCAAATAAACTGCACTTTTATGTTCAATTTCTATATAAATAACAAAAGTTTGATACAAGTCAAAAAGAGTACCTCTCATTGTAGCAATAGAAATTTTAACTTTTTAATTATTATCGTAAGTTGTAATTTTTACGGCCTTGTGTAATTTTGTCAGAAAATATTTAATAAAATTATTAATTAAAATTGATAATATTATATTTATCAAATACTATAACATTTACACTTAATTTTTAAAAAACTATAAAATTTATAAAAAATTTAATTATAAATTACATTCTAATTATGATAGAAAATTACAAATCTTATTCAGTAATTTAAATAATATAAAATTTCAATCATTCAATAAGATAATTTAATTATTTAAGAGAAATTGACGTAATTCTAAAGTCAATAAAAACTAAAATAAATTATTCTATTTAATGCTATTCTACTATATTGTGAGAACTAATGTAATATATGTGAAAAGCTAATTATATTTGATGTATAAATAAAATATTGGAATTTTTACATACAGGATATGAAATTTACACGAAATTACACATTTCACCATCAATTCATAAATATTACCACTATCACACCATATTCATTTAAATTTTACGCATTTCACATATTTCACACCATATTTTTTGACAGTGAACTTCACATTTCTAAATTGGCCTTGATCTTAACTATATCATTAATATATTAATTAAATACTATAAATAAATTAATTTTATATAAATAATAATTTAAATATTTATGAATTTATGTATTTTAATTTATTTATCCTATTTAAAATTTCCAATTAGGGTGCCGAATTTAAATCCACGTGACTATAATTTTTAATTGAAGTAAGAAAATTGATGTATTTACGGTAAAAAATAAAAATATATATTAAAATTTAAATATTAATAAATTTATGTATTTTAATTTACATATAATATTATAAAGTATATGAAATATGTAAAATGCATAAAATTTAAATGAATATGGTGTGATAGTGTTAATATTTACGAATTGATGGTGAAATGCGTAATTTCATGTAAATTTCATGTCATGTATGTAAAAGCCCCTAAAATATTTTATTTTAAACTAAATAATAATTAGATTAGTAAAGTTTAATTTATTATTAAAGTTTTTGATATGTTTATAATTTTTGAAAATTTGATTTAAAATTTGTAATAATATGATATGGTATATTTAATTTTTTTTAGAATTTAAACTATTTTGATTTTAATATTATTTAAATAAAATCAATTTATATTAGCAGTCAAAATCTAGTTGTTGGCGGTGCGATTCCCATCTATCCTGATCTGGATCAGCCGGACCGGTCCTGTCCGCTCAGTCCCTGCCCCTGCCCGTGGATTGCGGTCCTTCCATGTGCAATAAGTTTATGCTGCGGTTTCATTCTCTTCTCTCTCTCTCTCTCTCTCTCTCCTCCCCAAGCTAAGTAGAGGGAATCGATGATCGTCTAAAGATCCAACATGGGAGTTTCCCTTCACCAGATCCGCCTCTGCCGCGAGGATAAGATCGGAGAAGACGAGCGTCCTAGTCAACGCTGAAGCTAATTCGAAGCTCAGAGACAGAGAGAAGGAGAAAGAGAGAGAGAGAGAGAGAGAGATCTAGGAAAAGCTGGCGAACCGGTGGTGGGCGGGGAGCACGGCGGTGGGAGGAGTCGACCGGGTGGTCTCCTCCTCCTCCCCTTCGCCGGCGCCTTCGATCCCTAACCTCCAACTCAGGAACCCAACCTTCGACGTCGACCACCACCTCCTCCTCGGCGATCCCACGCCAGCATCCAACCCCACCAACAGCAGCGGCAGCAACACCAACAACGACGACGATAACTCTGCCGGCGTCGCAGCAGCCGGTGGTGACAGCGCCGACACCGCCCCGGGAGGCGGCGGCTGTGGTTCCGCCGGACGCCGGCCCCGCGGCAGGCCTCCGGGATCCAAGAACAGGCCGAAGCCCCCGGTCATCATCACCCGCGACAGCCCCAACTCGCTTCGCTCCCACGTGCTGGAAATCGCCTCCGGCACCGACATCATGGACGCCGTCGACACCTTCGCCCGCCGGCGGCAACGCGGAGTGGCGATCCTAAGCGGCAGCGGCAGCGTTGCCAACGTCAGCCTCCGGCAGCCCGCCGCCCCGGCCGGTGCTGTCGTGACACTCCACGGCCGGTTCGAGATCCTTTCCCTCTCCGGCGCGTTCCTCCCGGCGCCATCGCCGCCGGGAGCGACCGGGCTGACTGTGTACCTCGCCGGCGGGCAGGGGCAGGTGGTAGGGGGCTGCGTGGTGGGGGAGCTCATCGCGTCGGGGCCGGTGATGGTGATCGCCGCCACTTTCTCGAACGCGACCTACGAGAGGCTGCCGCTGGAGGAGGATGAGGTACCGGCGGCTGCAGCAGCTGCTTCCGAGACGGAAGCGGCAGCAGCAGCGGCGGCGGCGGCGATGCAGCAGAGCGCCGACGGAGTGGAGCAGTTTCCGGCGGATGGATCGACGATGCCGCTGTACAATCTGCCGCCCAATCTCTTGCCGAATGGGCAGCTCCCGCAGGATGTGTTCGGCGCTTGGGCCAATCGGCCGGCGTCAAACTACTGACCTCAAGTGATTCGAAGCTCTTTGTTTGATCCCAAGTCGACCATTTCCCTTATTCGGGGAAGAAGAAGAAGAAGTAATTAGTTAAACTGTATTTCCTTCGATTCTTCTCGTTTAATGTCTTTCTTCGATCTTGTTGATAATTAATGATGCCTTTCATCTTTGGATTTTCATCTCTTTAGTATAGTAATTAATATATATAGCTTTTATCCAAAAAAATTTAATATATATATATATATCAAGTGCTGCATTACTGATCTAGGAACTTATATCTGATATTCCTTGATAAAAAATGGTTAATTTTCCAGTTATTTATGTATGAACTATTTGATTAGTCAATATTATTTTTTGATAAATTAAATTCTCTATGCCATTTTTGGCAAATATATTTGGCTCAAGTAACTTAATGTTCACACGTCGTCAGACGTTCTTACTGTGCGTAATTGATCTGAAGTAAAGTTTGTTTATGATTCTTCACACTAATTTCAGATCAAAAACTTGTGTTTCACAACTAGATATGTTGCCCTCGCCCTCCACATGGCTGCCTCAACCTCCATATTCAGTTTTGTTTAAAATATTGCTCTCTCTCTCTCTCTCTCTCTGCTGATCTCAATCTCGCTTTCACAGTGCAAGTCAGTGAAGATCATGTATAATGAATGATGTGTCTTGTCACGGATTTGTTCACTTCATTTTAGATATATGAGGGCATCTAAATCACGCAATCTTCTTAATATAATCATTATTGACCATTTACTTCATTAATTTTAGTGTAATCACTTTATAGTTATGAATACACAGTACTCCATAGCAATGCTAATCTTATGAATTTTGTTACTTACAGCTTCATGATATGTAGCTGCTCTTGTTTAGTATTAAATTATTGGTATAAATTTTTTGTATAGCTTGTATAGATATGTTACAATTAATTGTACATAGCGCTTTGAACAATATCCAAATTAACTAGTCCATTTTGACCATCTTGCATTAATTGATTTTACTGATTTATATTCTAATGCGATGGATTGTGAACCCAATATGTATTGAAATTGTCACATAATGTGTTTTTTTTCCTCTTTATTTTCATCTTTTGTTGTGTCTTTTTTTTTTTTTCATGATTAGCAAATCTACATTATGCTACACTTCTTGCAGCTATATTTGTGGTTTAAACTTCTTTTATAGATTTGTACAGTGATTAAAACTAGCCACACTAAATTTATAATTGTTAATAACAATTAATGAGAGATACTAACATGGGAGAAGCAAGCAAGATAAATAAGAACTCAAGAAAAAAACAATACGATATAAGTGATTCAGTCTGCCTAATGCCTACTTCTATTACCAATAGGTAATGAAACAAAACTGATCCTAGCTACTAAGATGTTTATTCATTTTACAAATTAAGCTAGCTAGGCGAGCAGCCATTTTGCTCCACTATACAGAACCCTTTTTCGTCTAACTTTCAACTTTGTCCACTCAAAAAAGTATAGAAGTGAGAAAGGGTAAAAAAGATCTCTTATTCTTTCACTAGAGAAGAGTCAAATATATACAGCTCTAATTGGGATCATAAGGAAATCTCAACTCTGCAAACTAATTAATTCCTATTATACAATTCCTATTGAAGATATACCGAGTTCTAAATTTAGGAAATTAATTGAAGGCAGCAATTATAGAAAATTATACATTCAGAAGAATCATGAATTTTCTTTATTAAAAAGGCCGCACCAATCTAGGTGCACTCACTTGATCTTTTTTCACTCGAAGGAAAACTCATCGGGACCTCACCCCTTTCTTACCATGAAAAACTCAAGATTGCAGCAAAAGTCCGCTTGTTTCTTATTAAAAATGAAACAGTCTCACTTTTACTTTAGTAAGAAAAAAATAAATTTAAATAAGAGAAATTAATCAAGTATAAAGTATTACATTATCATTATGGGATCAACCAATGAATGCATTAGAGGCCGATTTCTTCGAGCCTGCAGCACACGAAAGCTTTTTCACAAATTAATAATAATTTCTCACTTTGAAGCACTCTCAAATTCTCTTAAAATTGATTTGGAATCAATCTCAGCCCTCCTGTACATCTAGGGCAGGAAATCCCCTTTATCAAAATTCTACACACCAAGTGATCGATCTATTAGAATTTGATATTCAATTCCCGATTGAAAGGAAAAACTGCTATTTACTTCATCAAATTTAAGAACAAATGTCATTTTTAATGCTGTTGTGCTGTCAAAATGCTGATAAACCCATAAGTTCTTGAAGTATTTTTTCAATAGACATTTATGTACATGACATAATTTTAAAAAAAATTATAAATTTTACACTAAATTTAAAAAAAAATAGTAAAAATCTTACCAAACTCTAAATTTTGTCTTAAAGTTCAAAACTAAAATTTAAACTATAAAACTAAACCTCTAAATTATTTTAATTAATACTAATCTCTGGGTCCTAAATTTTAAATATTAAAAATAAACCCTCAAAATAAAAGTTATAATTATTATTAATTAAGTTAATGTAATTCACTTTAAATTTAATTTAATGATATAAAAATTTGTATTACAGAGTTATGAACTATACATAATAAGATATTTATCAAAAAAAAAACTATACATAATAAGATAAAAATTATTTGAAGATACTTAGAGGGCATTTGGTTTATTGTTATGTTATCTTATATTATGTTATGTTAATTAAAAAAAGTAATTATTCAATTTAATGATATTTGTAAGTAATTTTTTATAATTAAGTTCATAGAATTATTAATCAAAATATAATATCTAAATGTCATGACATCTAAATTACATGATATAATATCAAAATAACAATGAACCAAATGCTCTCTTGTGCTATGTCATGTAATTTAATTATCATAATATTTAAATATCATTTTTTGATTAATAATCTTATAATTTTATAGGAAGTTGTTTATAGGTGTTATCAAAGTAAACAATTATTTTCTCTAAATAACATCAAGATAACATAAAACTAAACATCCCTTTAGTAATCTTTTTACTATTTTTTTAAATATTAGTATGAAAATATGTATTTTTTTAATATTTTTTGTATCTTTTATGTAATTGCCCCCTTCTCAATGATGCAAGAGTGTTTTGTAAATCTCATGATATTAATATATAGCTAGAGTATACAATAATGAAACTCTTCGGAAACCTTTGCTAACAAAGAGAAATCTATTTTTGGTTTATTTTAAAAAATGTTTAGGCTCAAATGAGCCAATAAATGTAATTCATGCATCTAAAAGCATGAAATAACTTAAGCTAAATTACATTTCAATTGTTACATTTAAGATATAATATTACATCATAGATTTGTAACTTTTTAATATTTGGTCTTTTAGTTTTGTTATAATTATCAAATTGATATCTAAATTTTTAAAAAATCTTGACTTTAGTCTTGAGATTGTAATGTAGTTGAATTTTTGGACCTCTTTCAAAATCGCACCCTTTAATTATTCTTTTTTAATAAAAATATAAAATTATTATTTTTTACTCGTTTGAATAATTTATATATTTTAATAAACTATAATACCCTTTTATACTTTAAAAATTTAATAAAAATCTAAAATTAAATTTTCATGTCCTCTACTTTTTCCATTCTTAAAATTTAAAATTTTAAATTACTAATACTAATATTTCAAAATTATATTCTAAAAAATAAAAAAATTTAATGATTTAGAATAGTCTTACCACATGATAATAAAAAGTAATAATTATGTCTTAATTGGGACGAAATGATAATAATTTTACAACCTTGATAACTCAAATTGAAGTTTTTTAAAAAGTCTGAACTAATTTGCAATGCTCATTCGATCTCAAGGGTCTAAGTGCAAGTTATTATTTTTATTATTAAAATTTTATCCCTCTCCCTCTCCTCTCTTTCTCGCTCTCCCTCATGCCAGGGCAAGAGTGCTCTCTCTCTCCCTTGCTTGGCCGCCCCCGCCCCCCTTCTCTTTTTTCTGAGATGTCAAAAGTTACAATCCTACGTGATATTATGTATTAAACTTAAAAATTTGAATCTAAATTATCTTATATTTAATTATATATATAATTAACTCAATGTCACAAGTTCTTGTATAACGAGCAATCACAAGATAGCAAGTTAACAAATAAATCAGAAATGTTTAGCAAACACAATCATATTCAACAATTTATTTCAGTAGATAGGATACAAAAGCATAGATGTCCTTGGATATATATTGAGGCAGCATATTTTAATCGGTAATGCTACATAGTCCCACAAAATAATATCTAAATGTTTTAGGACCGTTGAATAATATATAATATTATTCATGAGTGTATTACTAAATTTACAAAATATTTTATTTAAAAGTATGAGAACTTTGAAGGCTAATTTAGGGGCTAACATTATTCTTATTAAACTATGCATCCCTAGTGGATGAGATAACACACTAGCTAGGGGTGAGTTTATCCTGAAGATCAATAATTATTTGGTATCCGGACTATTAATTAGCATAAATTGAGTTTTAATTTGAGTTTATTGAGCCAAATTATGAGTTGTACTTATAATTTGTAATTTTCTTAAGCAAAGTTTGAACCATAATTGATTCAGATTAGCCAGATCAGATCTATCAACTTGGCTCATGAAAAATTAGTTTTTTTAAACAAAAATAACATATTTGTTTATATTATATAGCTATTTATTAATTTTATAAATAGCATGTAAGATGTTATGGTTAAATTATGTATTAGATAAGTTGACGTATGGTTGACTTATGTTTAAAACTTAATGATGGTTGTTTAATTTTTTGAGGTAATTCCATCTAGGCCCTCTAAGATAGGCCCCTCAATTCTATGCTATTGTTTATTCTTGGATTCAGTATTGAATCTCAACCGTATATGTGGCATCTGAAAGCTCACTTTACTTATCATCATACATGATGTTTTGTTCATCAGTCGCGATATTTGACTAATCATGCTTTGTCTTTACAGATTTCTAACTCTGGCCATGATCGTTCAGCTTCCTGTGATGTCGGCTACGATATTTGGGCATCTGCACCTCCTAGTAACATCGACCACAATGTTTATTTATCCTCAGCTATCGCTATCTCAGTCCAGTTGAGATTGCCACATCAGCATAGCTTCCATTAAGTAAAGAATCCCATCAGTCACAAAAACCAAGGACTCACGTGCTCTTGCCATTAATGACGGTTTTCTTGGAGCCAACATTAGTGGGGTCGATAGTATGGATCTAATGGTTATAATATTCCATCAGCATGAAGCCGACAAATACAATATTCCAGCCCTGGAAAATCCGCTAAACTCCATTACATCTTACCTATAAATGTCTCTGTGCTGAGCTTCAGGGAAAAAGACGACAAGGATGACACATCAAAAACAACAATGAGATCACCTGAGATCAGAAAGAGAATACTAGTAGAGAATCAAATTCCCTCGAGAATCACCGGGGACAAAACTTGTATTTTTCTTTCTTCTTTCTTTCTACACTAGTCCTTTGACCAAACCTTATTGAGCTATAGTAAAACACTTTTCTCTTAACTCTTCGGTGGTGGACGTAGGAAAAGCCATTTCTGAACTACCTTAAATTACTATGTATTTTCCTGAATGATTACTGGCTCTTTCACGCTAATATTTTGAGTTAGAGACATTGCGTGCCGCTAATTAATTCTCAGGATCCCATCTCTCTCTGTCAACAGCTAGTTTATATCAATGAAAACATATTATCTAAATCATTCCGGTTCAAATATTTTTCATGTGTCTTTTTTTATAAATTTTATTAAATTTAATTATTAAATTATTATTTTAAAAAACTAAAAATACATATTTAAGCATTGAAATATGTTTAAATTTTTTTTTATATTTATTCTAAATACCACAATTTCTCCCACCTACTTAGAAAATATTATGCTGTGGTCGAACCTTTGAACTGCATGGTGTATAGCTATACGCAGGCAAGTTTATTTTCAACTCGGCTAAATGAATAATATAATATGCGTAACTATTTTTGGTTGCTATTTAATTATAATTTTTTTCTTCTCCTTCTTCACTTTTTAATCCAATCTTCAATAATATTTTTTAAAAATTAAATATTATTTTAATTTTTTTAAATAGCAATTTAATTAACAGTTAAATTTATTTTAAAAAATTAACATAAAAAATTTTGGACGAAAGAAACTTTAATATCCCTGGAATTAGCGAAAATTCCACACTCCATGAGGGTTTGTGTTTTATGGGTTTATATAGAGGCATTTATGGATTTAATATTATTTTTGATACTTCTTTCATAATTTTAATAGAATAATCTTAACATTATATTTTTTTTTAGCTTTTCACTATCTCTCTATGTCCCATAGCCACACTAGAAAGTGAAAAATAAATTAAAATTACGCTACAAAAATCACAGGTATCTACAATATGTACATTACGATATAGAGTAATTATCACACATTTGCAATAGATGTGCGACTATCACAAAAAGCTGTCTCCACGCCATCGACCGTCGCCGACATTACAGGTACATTCCACATGGTTCTCGATCCCCTCCTCTCTTCCTTCTCTTCCTCTCTTCTTCTCCTCTTCTTGTCGCTCATGGTCGACTACCCGAGATGTGGCATTGCCGGCCGTCCAACTATTTAGTGCTTCTTATATGCTTCATCCTAAGATGCAACTTAGAAAACATCATTTTCTTCAACTTGTTTACTTGTGCTTATTGTTACTTCGACACTACAACAAGACTGATTATTAATGACAACTGACTAACTGACAATGAGATGATTTTTAGCTCCAATTTAGCTTCAGTTGTCTATTTTAAGTGTTGGGGCTACGAGGGATTCGGTCACAAATCTGTTGCAGATATGACGACAGATTTTGTATTGTAAATTTGTTGGAGAAATTGCGACAAATTGCTATTGCAAATTTTTGTGATAGAAAAAAATCTGTCTCAACATCCTTTTGTGACAGACTCAATGAAAAATGAATTTGTAACAAACGATTATTTGCCTGCAACAGATTACTCTGTTGCAGATACCTCTCCTTCCTGTATTGAAAAATGAGTGTATATAATCTTTGAGATTTTTACCCGTATGACACCAAAAACTTCAATATTTACTTATTAGACACCCTAAAGTTAAATATTACATGACACACACTTATTTATTTTAATTTTACAACCAACACACCCTAGTTAAA